>VSDK01009900.1:188105-228366 GCA_009767595.1 Symbiodinium kawagutii
ATGCTTCTTGTTCCCACTGGTGTTGAGAACCGTTGGCAAAGCTGCCTGTAGATCTCCAAGCCTGTTTCGACTCCTTGATGTTGTCTGCAAAGTGTTGCTGCTGCTCCTGTTGTCGTTGAGATGAGGATGAATCGAAGATTGTTGTCGAGTTGGAGCCATCTCTCTGCTTCTTCTTGTGTTGGTGCTGCTCCTTCCAAGTCTTGTCGTGTGAGGGGTTGTTGTGCTCTTGATGCTCGTTCCAAGATTCTGTTGTAGAAGGGATCTTGTACTCCCATGTATGCTGTGAATTTGTATTGCCATTCTTCAAAGTTGCTGTAGCTTCCATCGTATGTTGGTGGTCGAAGTTTGAGTCGGTGTGTTGCTGCCAGCTGACCTATGTTGTCCAGGTCATCTGCTTCTGCCATTGTTACTGATGCTTGTTGTGGTAGGTAGTTGTTGATCCTGTTGCTGCAGGATCTGTTGTAGGGTGACCGGAGTCAGAGCCTGTTGCCGGTAGAATGTTGTTGTTGTGCGCAGTGGTGTTCAGTTGTTGGAGATGCCCTGTTGGCAGAGCTCCGCTACCATGTGAAATCCTGGTTGGATCCAGGTGTTGAGGTGGCGACTTGTTGAGCACCTTTTGTATCGCACACGTTGATTGTGCTGTTGGGCAATGGCTCAAGGCCTAGTGTTGAGCCGAGGCACATGTTGCCATACATCATGTACATGTTGGTGATAAGAAACATGTTGTCTCTTAACACAACCAACCAACCAACCAACCCAACCAACCCAATCAACCCACCAACCTATCAACTACTCAACTAACCAACCAACAATTGTTGGGGAATTCTGAACCCTTGAATTCCCTCTATCGCTTCCATGGGTTGCTTGACGTTGGCGGCAGGGAGACCAAGAAGGGGCGCGGCGGAACCACCATTGGAGGTGTGCAATTTCACCATTAGGTGGTTAGTGAGAGGGTAAAAAAATCCAATCATGATGGTTAATGATGGTTCATGATGGTGCTTGGCTATCTTTACTGAGGGCGAATAGCGGTTTAGGCCGGTTATAGCGCTTAAGCTTGGTTATTGACGGTTTATAGTGGTCATATAATGGTGCTTCGAGCGTAGACCGAGCATTTTGATGGCGTTTTCGTTGTGCTTCATCATGGTTGATGCTTGATACGAACAGTTCTAGATTCCAAACTTTGATCTTCGACAGAAATGCTGTGCCTTGTGGGGCTGCCGCCATGATCCGTGGCGCCTCGGTTACGGCAACGAGACGATCCAAGAAATGGAACTTGCCCACTTCGGCGTAGGTTTTTTCCGGAGTTTGGGTGATGAATTGGTGTCCTCAGTGAATCAACCCTGGGAGAGTTTCAATGATCAGGACGCTGGTGTGCCGTGCACCTGCGATGGTAGGTTGCTATTCCCAGGGTGGATTGACTTGGTAGGTCTAAAAGAAATCACTATCTTTGGTTAATGAAATCAGCTTAGATGGGTGGATAATTGAATCACTTCATAGCTGGCAATCATAAGAGCGTGGCATGGCTTCCAGCAGTGAGAAGTCAGCAGAGGTGCCCCAAGGATGGTGGTAGTGGATGTTCTTATCACTGCAGCCATTGATGGCTGAGGAAGAATGCTACATTTCATGTTGATGACCCTTATGTTTCTGATGGTACATGTGAATCTTATTGTTTGACAATGGCTGAGAGATCATTGGGGATGACCAGCAGCATTACCCATCTAACAGCTATACAGGGTATGGCAATGGCGGCTTTTCCGAAGCCTATATTAAGAGCTGGATTTGCCACTAACAATCATGGTGGTCAGTTATTATCACATATTGTCACCCGTTACCATCTATCATCATCCATCATGACTTACCAACCAGCATGAACCATCATTCACCATCATAAACCACCCACGTTACCATAGGATCTCGATCCCATGCCAGGGCTATCAGGGATTGATTCACCGGCGTAACGAGGCGACCGCCTAGCAGCCTCCCGTTGAAATGGAGCCATTGGATCCCTCCTATGAGTCGGGGATCCGAGGAGCCGAGGTCAGCTGTGCAGGTGGGTGTTCCATGGTGGAAAACAGATTGGAATGCTGTACATACTTGGTGGTTTCTCAAAATAGGGGTACCTTTAAATCCTCCATTATTTATCATTTATAGTACTAAGCCAACCATTTTGGGGATCCCCTATTTTGAGAAACCCCCACTTGAGAAAGGGTTTCCCTATCTTGAGAATACTTAAACCATTCTATAGAAAATGGTTTCTATATACATTACTGTAGAAACCAGTATGTCAACCATACTTAATTTTGCGGGTACGTCATGTTGGTCTCACTTATATGGTGGTTTCTCAAAATACGGGTACCCCTAAATCATCCCATGTTAGTCGTTTATGGTACTGCAATAAACCAACTATTTTTGGGGTTCCCCTATCTTGAGAAACCACCATATATGTAAGATATTTATGCACATGGAATACATAGTTACACGATGTCAGATTATTGATAGTCCTGTGGTACATGTCTTTTGTGTCATTTTTTTCGCTTGTCAGAGATTTCTGGAGAGATTTCACTTGCACCTGCAATGGATTTCCGGAGAGATACGCCTGCATGATACACATTCATCCCAGTGGAGACATGAACAGTTGGAAACATCACAGGTCCAAAGAGAGCAGTGGGTCAAAATAGGGAACCCGAAAAAATTAGTCCTTTATAGCAATTAACCAACCATTTTGGGGGTTCCCTATGACTTGAGAGACCACCGTATTAAGATTGAGTGTCGACGATCGATTGGCACACCAGCTGGTGCCCGAAAGCCAACGGGCTGGTGCTCGGAGAGGTGGTCATAAGGGCTGATTTCGGCCACAGATTTTCTGCGGCCTGGCTACTGGTTGATCAGTGATTCAAAAAATCAGTGACCAATGCTATTGTATAGTACATGGATTCTTTATTATGGCTAAAGTACTTTTATCAGATGACTTGGAAGTACTAGGCGCGATAGTTGTAAAATCCATAGATTTGGAACCATGAAATGACTGATGCACAATTTCAGCAATGCTTCAACAGGGCGCCCTTCTCATTTGCTCCATTTGGCGAAACCTCAAAGGCTTACATCTTTATCCGGCACCTTTCGTAGATCGCTTCGCGACCAGCAGTTTTTGCGGTGAAGGTCACGAAGCTGCCATCAATGTAATTTTTCACTTCACGCGGAGAAATTGCGACAGCATTGTTTCTTCATCCACTTTTAGATCAATCCCATTCTTGTTCATCCACTCTTAGAGCATTGGTTGAACCACACTGGAATTCTTGTTGATCAATCCCATTCATTCTTGGGATTCGGTCGCTCACCAAGCAGCCGGTACATCCTGGGTTGCCCTGCAGATTTCCGCCATCCCTTGGGCACTGGTGCCATCCAGGTATACGCTGCAGACACCGCGGAGGTAGGGAGCCTTGGTGAGACCGCACCGGGGCGCAGAGCGCATCCAGAATCACCACCAGGGGACCATTCCCCCGAGAGGTGTGGCTTGATGCATCGCCAACTGGGGTGGATGAATGATTGATGTCATGTGGCTTGATGCATGGAATGACCATTCCCCTGCCCCAGGGATCAACTACGGTAGGTACTATCGCTGATGCCAATCTGAACACCCATCAGCGGATTCTCTTACTTTTTCATTGTTGGATGTTCGATTGTCATCAACGCATCGCACCATCGCTTCATTGAAGTGTAGACATAACCATACTTGGGTGGATAGATCATCTCCCATCTTCAATGTTTGAACCATTTAGCTATTGGGATGGTCCAACTTGATGTTCTACATTACGCCAGTGTATGTTGAGCTCGTTGACATATCCCATGAACCAAGGTGGTAGGCATCCCATGAAGAACCAAGCTGGTAGGAACCGACACCTTAGAAGTTAAGCATCGAAACACAGCAGAACTCTTCACCTCGGCGAGCAATGAAATCCAACCTTCGCCGACCAATCGATTTGTTACATTCTTTCAGAGATGGCTTGGATCATCATCCCCATGAAGTATCAATTTGTCAATGGCTTAGATCCAACAGGATTGACGCTGCGTGCTTGTAAGTAGATCAAGAATTTGTTAGTGTGTCAAGAAATTGGAAACCAGTTTGCGATGACGCCCAACCATCCACTGGAATCAACCACATCATTTTGAGACTTCCATCAACGTGACTATACTTCGTTGCGATCGTGGCAATTCCAAACTCATCAATAAACCAATTCTGCCGATGCCGATGGCAAGGAAGTCGTAGAAGCATGTGATGCCCCGGATCTTCAAAAGGAGATCATGCGGGTTTACCACAAACGTCTAAATTGTTTGTGGCTGTATTTGTATACCGTTGCGGAAATCCTACTGTTTATTGGTATGCGAATCGATCTTAATATGAAGATTGTTGTTTAAGTGTTTAAGGTATCGTAAATACACTATCTGTCCTGTTATTTGGTGAACTTGTAATGAATAGATATAGTGCATTTATTTTCGATAAATCTGAGCCCCGCATCATTGATATCTTGTCTACTTGCATAGTGACCGTTGGAGCGAATCAATTGGTCAATTTATTGCAAAAATGACAAGATATTATCTGAATCTAAATGACTACTATCACATATTGAGATATGAATGTATATTAAATTGAATGCTCTTGATGTATCAGACATCACTTCATATAAATTTCCTAATCTCTCCCTTTGGCGCCGCAGCGTGCCTGAGGCGGCCTCGACAGGCGGGAAAGTAGTCATTTGGGCCGTGCAGCGGTGTCATCGCCATGTTGGATGGTCACCAGCTTTTCATGGGATCGCTATGATTGATGAGCAGCCAGATTTGATGGTCAAAGAATCCACAATCATGAAACACCACAAGGCCATAAGATGAATGACGAAGGCTGATGATTTATACCGATTCATGATTTCTGAGAATGCTTGTTGATAGGGGAACAATCCACGGTTAATAATTTTTGGAGACCCAGAATCAGTAAGCCATACTTGATGGTCAAACAGAATAATATTTGATTGTAGCTGAGTGATGGTTGATAAACCTGAAACGTCAAGAATGGATGATCATGTTTGCCAGTTTCTCATCCATGATGAAATTCGAAGGATGTCATATTGGTCACGTGCGTCACGTGGCAAATTCCATCTGATGCCCACCGCTATGCCACCGCTATGCCGTGCCTATCAGGACCCTGGAGCCCAGGAGCCCGGGTTGAAGTCGTGGATGCCTCAGCATAGAACAGGGGCCAAGTGAATCAGTACTTACTGAAGCTGACATTACTCCTGGAAGCTCGGCTGAGTTTTCGTAGATCCCTCAGAGGGTGGAAGTTCACACTTGACCTGTTGAAGCTGAGCTAATCACGAGTTTTCAAAGGTCAACCAGCTATTTCTATGGTGATTTTTCAACGCAACCAGGTTTGCCAGAGAGTAACCTTCGCAATCTATGGCCTCCATTGGTTTAGAATGCTCATTACTTCATGATTGGTAAGTACTAAGTAGAGACTATATAATATAGTTAATGATCTATATCACTTTGTAATTGACGATATTATTCATATTTTTGAGCAAGAAGTTAGTCATGATAATGGCCATATTCATGACTATCATTACCCATTTCATGGGCCAGAACCAATGCTGATAGCGTGTTGTTGATAATGTTTGTGGCTACTGATATGGCTGTTTCTCAAAATAGTGGTACCCCTAAATCATCTATTACTAGTCATTTATAGTAATCAACCAACCTTTTTTGGGGTCCCTCATTTTGAGAAACTACCATATTCAGGAGGATGGAGAAATTTTGGAAGTTTTCACCTCTACGAGCCTGGGGATGCTGACAGGAGGGTTGCTACTTGGATGTGCCACGTCGACTTAACAACTGGTTACATTCACCGTGGTTATAGGGGTTACTTCACGTTCCCTGGAAGGCTACCATGGATTTTCCAGGAGGGGTGCTACCAACCATGGGCGATGTTGATTTTACCAGAGCTGGGCAGTGATTCCGCGTGGTGGCGTTACGGTTGAGCCGTCCTGGGATGATTTTTGAGGTGCTTTGCCGGGCGAACTTTGGAATCCAAAAACGGATGGCCATCATTCCCCACAGCTTGTTTGACCACAACTAATCATTATTTGATAGCCACTATTTTATACCACAACCCTCCAAAAGTGGCTTACAGCGCAGCCAGAAGGACTGCTTAGTAACTTACTGCTTGTAATTTGCAGGGCTCCCAGTTGTATTATTACAAGTATCTAAAATCTTCATCCCAAGAGTGTTCATCCCACGTATGTGCTCAGAAGATATTCATATTAGCAACCCCTGGTTTAACCATGGATATTGTTGTTTCACCATCCAAAACGGCGTGCTTATTCCGGATCTCCATGAGCAACTATCATTAATTAATCATTATTCAGTGTCAATCGTTCTCTCCGGCTACGGATTGTTTCACCTTCCAGTATTATCAACGACCATTGATATCAGTCATCATGAACAAGTGAATATCAATCATTCACCCCCACTTTGAATTGTTTCGCTATCACAGATGCTTTGCTGCTTATCTCGCGTCGATGCTCCGCTGCGGCTCACAGCGTGTAGGGCTGTGACGAGGAAAGCGTCACGTTGGTGCAATGGTGATCCTGGATGGGCGCTGCTTGTGCCTGGAAATGGAGTGAGTGGTGGAGAATCGGAATGGTGAGCTGTTTTCTTTGAATGGTGAAGTGGTTGTGGATCAATTTGGTGGTTTCTCAGCATAGGATGGTTGGTTAGCATACTCATAAACATTAATAGGGGATGATTTGGGGGTACCGCTATTTTGAGAAACACCGATGTTGATCAAGACTTACTAGCTGGTTACAGTAATGGCCAATAGTAAGGGGAGAGCAACCAACAGTTGAATAGGGGAGATACCAACTATACATGGTTGTGGTGTGGAACAATATTTTGAGCATCCACAAAATGGTGATTTAGGGGATGTGAACAGCTTGGGTACCAGGGTATTGACCCATGGCCGATGATTGAGAACTACGAATGAACCAATGTTTGATATTGGTGCTTAATGGTGAATGATGCCTTGATCATTGGTGAGTTCGGTTGACAATGATACTTCGGGTGAACCCTGGACAATGGTTGAGAGCAGCGGCTTAAAAGAGATACAAATGGCTGTGGGTCAAAACCCTGTACCCTGGTTCCCATCATTAACCATTGTTTCCCTGTTATTGTTGGTGGAAATCCCCCATTAGTTGGTTGCTTAACTGCTTGACCCATAGCCAAATCAGGGGTTATCAACCGGTTGGCACTGGTCAATCAGTCTTTCGTGAACATGGGTCAGAGCTGACGAAGTCCTATCTGGTGGTCATCAACCGGTGCTCCAAAATCTCATCCCAGGCAGAAGGAATTGCTGTTTCTACCCTGCAGGTACCTTGCGGATGGAATCCAACAGCCTTGAGCACCACAAAGACTTTTGTCAACAAAGGTGTGCCCATCTGCCTAATCTCACGGGTTGATCATTCTTGTTTGCGGAGATCCCGGATTCTTTGTACAGCAGAGGGTTCATTTAGCTTGAGCCAAGATCGGAGAGGCCGTTTTTCTCCATACTGGTTGCTATGATTTGAATGATAAAAAGTGACTAAACAAACATGGGTACATTGGTTGCTATGATGGTTGCCATTTCGCCAGGGACGTTGCTACTAACCTCAGTCTGTTCGGACAAGGCACAGATGAAAAAAATCCGCAGTTCCACAGACCAGACTGTAGCGGCCTCGCGAGGTGCGTGCAAAAATGCTGCTGTCTGAACCTTGTGGTGCCTTTGCAGAAGACTTCTCCCAGGCGGGGCTCCAAGTTGCTGGCTGTTCCACAGGGGATGAGGTGCACACACAGATGTCTCCAGCCCTTGCTGCGGATCTTGGGTTGCTGGAAGATATGCCTTTGGTTTATAGCAGGAAATTTCAAGCTTTGCCTGCATACTGTCTAAGGGTGGAGTGATCTTGTGTTCAGACCACGTTTCTTTGCTTGTACGGGAACAATCATTCAACGATAGTGTTCAGCTGTTTTTGGACACCTCCAGGGAAAACTACTTCAACCTCATTTCCCAGATGGCGCGCCTCATTTGTTGTGTGAAACTCCTCGCTGACTGCCGGCGTGTTGATCCTGGTTCCAGCGTGCGAAAAAACTCTCAATGATCTGCAACGACGCTCGTTGCTCATCTGATGAATTGTGCTAGGATGATTTCCAATCAACACCCAGGGAAGCTGTTGTTGATCCCCGATGATTGACAAATTGACCCATATGTGATATCTTTAATCAGCCATCAGTCTATTAACCACCACTATCACCAACTGACAATTAACCAATTAGCCATGAAGCCGATAAACCCTGATATGCCACCATTGATAAAGATCATCATGAAACATCAACATTGATGTAAGTGGTCATTGGCATCAATTCACCGGTTCGTGAACCACTATCAGCCCACCTATCTGTTTTCAAGCTGATCCGCATGATTCCTAGCAGGCTGACGGAGAAAGAGCTTACCGCTGGGGCGATGCGGATGAAGATGACCGGGATGACCGGGATGACCAAAACATTGAGCACCAGAAGTGTCCCGGCCTATGGCAGGGTCTGCCGTCTTTCAGAGGGATGGTGGTTGCGTTGCCTGCTGATAGTCCCTGAGAAAATCAAAATTTTTTTGGAAGCTCAGGGAGGGGAAAGCAGCTTTGACTCTATGGTTTTCCATTTCCAGGTTGGGGACTGCCAGAGGTTCCATGGGTTTGACAGTTTCTGTCAGTGCTAGCCTTTCATGGCTCGGACGTTTGGTTTGTTGATCGGGCGCAGCAGTCTCAAGTTCTCCAGAACTTCCAGGATGCAAAGCGAGGAAATATGTGCTGGTTGGTGGTTTCTTTGCTCAGCTAGTCAGCAAAGATCGATTGTTAATGGCTGATGTTTCCAGATGGCTTCAAGATTATCCTTATTTTCCACCATGCCATTTTGGGATCATGGCCCGCTTCTAACTGACCAACCACTAGAAATGGAAGTTGTGAAAGGACATGATTCTAATATGGCCACCTCGGACGAAAGTTGGGGTTGCTGATAGGGGATGGGTGCCGTTCTGGAGGTTCCACTTTGGTGGAATACCACCTGAGTTTGTAGGGAACAAACATTTGTCCATGAGAGACACAGGAAGCAAAGCTACGCGGAAACTAGAAACCAAAAAGAAGACTTCTTGCTCAACATCATCCATGGATACCGTCCACCGATGGATTCAACAAAGAGTTTATGAACGATGATAATTGGTGGTTTGTCTTGAACAGTTGATACCAGCCAACCATCCAATCCATTGTACCCACTTAACGTAACTACAGCAACGTATGCATCTATACATATTTAGCCATCCATACATATATATAATATATATATATATAATAAATATATATATATATATATACATATATATATATACATATATATATATATATTTGAATCTGCATGTATATGGTGGTTTCTTAAAGTGGGAGTACCTCCAAATCATCTAATACAAGTTGTTTTAACAAAAAAAACTAGCATTTTGGGGGTTCCCGTATTCTAAGAAACCACCATATGTGTTTGCGTGTATATCTGTGCACACTTCGACATGGTAGCTTGTCACACTGGACGGCCTGCTTGGCTTGACATCCCCAAGGTTTGAGCAGCGAAGTGACACGTATCGGGCCGCTTGGCAAAGCGGGCAGGTGGATGCTCCTGTTGGTCACTGTATATAGTGGTTCTTTTAACTGGTGAATCATATAGCTGTTCACTATAGCTGCAGGATGCAGTTTCCCCCCATCACCTTGTTGGTCCATTGCTGTCACCATTGCAGCATTGAGACAGTTCGAACAATCAGCCTTATGCGAAACCACGTGCCATGAAGTTTAGTAGGTATCTAACCCTAGTCACAACAATGATGGAAACCAGCTGGTTCCTTTCTATCTCATGGTAGCTGGAAGCATAGGAAGCCATTTTGCAAGTCCAAGTGTTGTTGATTTCTGGGTGCGTAGCTGGCACGAGCTTTCCTTGTGGGGTTTGATGCGCTCACTATCAACTTAGCATCGCACATCCGTCATTTTTCCATATTTTTGCTATTTTCATATTCTCAGACCACGATCATCTTAATGACCCATAAGTATTCATAGGCGTTATCGACACATGATGATGTATACTAACATGATGATTCTGTGCCTTCTATATACCCAGGCCATCCCAGGCCAGTATCAAGATGAGCCAGATTGACGATGAATGAAGATGACAAATCATCATGAATCGTCCAGATTGGTCATGCTTATTTATGATGGTTGCAAATCATTACTAGCGAGAACTAATGATGCGATTCCTAATGATTATGACTTATGACTAATGATTATGATTACTAACCATTATTGACCATTACTGACCATTAGTTACTAACCACTACTCACCAATACTGACCATTGCAAACCATTCCTAGCCATTGCTAACCCTTCTAATAATTGCTGCGAGCAGTTAGCAATGCTTCATCATGGCTGAAAGGTCAAGGCAATTTCGGCACTGGTTCAGCATGTTCAATCACAAGACACGGCCCCAGCATACTAAACAGCTTGTATCCATCCATTAGCTTAAACTCATAAAACCTAAAATGTGGCTATGGATTAAAGTTCACCCTGTACCTCTGCTTTTCCATCATTCATATCCATGCAACCACTGTATTCCCATTAAACTGATGGTTGGCTGCTTGACCCAACTCGGCCTATATCCATCCCTATGCTTCCAGTCATAGCAAGTAACTCGCCGGTTTCTACCGTTGTTGTTGGGGGTTCATTACCTCCAAAACTTCATGGCAACTGGTTGCGCATAGCGCATCGTGGTCACACCTGCGACGTCGCCCGTGTCAGGTCCATCCGCGGCGAAAGCTCCTCGGCGGACTCGGAGCAATGGACGAAGGACTCCTTCGAGTTGTGCCGAGCTCAGCACGTTCACCCGTTTCGGATCATCGATGGCGCAGAGTTGTGAGCTGGCTGTGGGTCAATATTAACCAACCAATAATGGGGAATTATAACCAGTAATAATAGGGAAAACAATGGTTAATGATGGGGAACCAGGGGTACAGGGTTTTGACCCATAGCCAGCTATGAATAGCTATTACTACTGATGATTTATCATAATAGCTATTCATTAGCTATCCATTACTGCATAATCCCTGCGTAATAGGATAGTAGTTGTAATTACTGTGATTATGCAGTAATTGCTTGTAGTGATCCATCCTTGATAGAGTTGGTGCCCCAATAGAAGGGTGAGGCTGCAGAAGAAGTTGCACTGGAGTTTTATACTGGTCTTCACTGGTGGCGAGGCAAATCATGGGCAATTTTTTTCTGGTCAAAATTTGACAATGGAGGTAAAGCCTGGACCAAACATGGCTTGCACATAATCGTAGATTGGAAGTCAAACTCATATTGATACCACCTTTATTTCATGGTCATTTACTGGCTGCTTATGGTCAAACTAGTGGGATTAATGGTGCTGTTACAAGCTGATTTAGATCATGTTTCTATGACCGTAACCATCATCCATCACACATCCCAACAGTGACAAAAAATCTTTGACAACAAGATCATTTTCCTGAATTGTCTAGAAATTGCTATAAATGATGGTTTCTCAAAATAGGGTACCCCCAACTTCAAATCATCCAATTTACTAACCATCTACAGTATAGCAATCAACCAATCATAGTTGGGGGTCCCCCATTTTGAAAAACCACCATATACTAGTTGCTCAACCACAAGTTTGTTCCTGAGTTTTCTCTATCATCACCCATTAACCATAGAATTCACCATGGAAAATCCCCTGTAGCTACGCTACATTCACCACTCGCCGCACCATCAGACGCAGCCCAGGACCGGATGGTCCCTCTTCCGAACTCGAAGGCCCGGGATTTGTGCGGTGAGGTGATGGGAATGCCATTGAAGTGAACCATTGAAAGTGGTTGGTTACAGCAGCAGCTCCTACATTCATATCTGCCAATGACATTGAAGTGAACCATGATGAGGAAAAACCACGTTTTTGTCAACCAGGAGTGGTGGTTTCCCATGATTGAGAAAGCATTTTGTGAACCATGATTGAGAAAGCATGGCTTTGGGGCTGAAATACCATTTTCGAAAAATCACGATTTTTGTCAACCAGGAGTGGTGGTTTCTCAAAAATAGAGAGCCCCAAAGCCATGGTTGGATTACTGTGAAGGATAGATGATTTTGAAAAACCACGAGTTTGGTCAACCAGGAGTGGGGGTTTCCCATGATTGAGAAAGTATGGCTTTGGGGCTGAAATCCCATTTTCGAAAAATCACGATTTTTGTCAACTACGTGGAGGTTTCTCAAAAATACAGAGCCCCAAAGCCATGGTTGGATTACTGTGAAGGATAGATGATTTTGAAAAACCACGAGTTTGGTCAACCAGGAGTGGGGGTTTCCCATGATTGAGAAAGTATGGCTTTGGGGCTGAAATCCCATTTTCGAAAAATCACGATTTTTGTCAACTACGTGGAGGTTTCTCAAAAATACAGAGCCCCAAAGCCATGGTTGGATTACTGTGAAGGATAGATGATTTTGAAAAACCACGAGTTTGGTCAACCAGGAGTGGTGGTTTCTCAAAAATAGAGAGCCCCAAAGCCATGGTTGGATTACTGTGAATTATAGATGGTTAATATCTAGATGATTTGGGGTCCCTCTATTTGGGGGTGGTGTTTTTTGCGTATTTCCAGACAGTTACATCCCTCGGTGTTTTTCCAGACAGTATCACCAGCAAAAATCGTAATCCAGGCACATCCACCCTGATTACTGGTTACATCCCTCTGTTTTTAGCAGTAATCAGGGTATTTCCAGACAGTTACATCCCTCGGTTGCTTTTTAGGCTTGTAAGCTGTGTTTTTTGCGCCGGTGACACCGCAAACCTTTATGTACTGCTTACCATGTCATTGTCAACTATTTTTTTGGTGGTTGCCTTGATTGACCAGCATTATGGTTTGTATCACATTATTCAACATAATTTCATGTGAGTATCATCATTTGGAACAACATGATTGACCATTTTATTAGTGCTTACCCTCTGGGAACCCAAAAGAAAATCGCCATTGTTTGAAAGAAAACCCTGGGAAATCAGCTATAAATGGTGAAGCCAGAGGGTAACCAACACAAGATTTATCTACATAATAGCGTGAATATGGAATATGGTTGACAGCAACGGCCGTTGTTGAACATGTTTACATAACCATTATAAAGAGTCATTGATCAATATATACCGCACTATCATCAAACCAACAAACTTATGTATGTACAGATACTTATACAGTACCCAAACCAATTTCTTGATGTTGCTGATACCATCACATATCCATCTTGATTGTACCCACATGTTCGGAGTCTAAAACCATTTGTGGGCAATATCTCTGCTTTTTTGCCTGTGAAAAACATACCACAGTGGCGTGTTCAACATTTTGCCTGCAATTGAATGCTTGTGCCCATGTTGCGTGGGCTGGTTTTTTGGCTGTGGCTTTCCCAATCACAGCGCTGAAGCCACAGCATGTTTGAATTTCTTGAGCTTTTTTATGTTTTTTTTCAAGTCGAGATTTGATGATATTTGATGATAGTTGATGATCCTCATCTCGGCGGGTAGCAGTGATGATCATTCGTCTCGCGGGAGTTGAATGAAGAGGCTTCATGAAGCTCTATAGATGCCGAACAATGATTCTACCAACTGAAAGATCATCAATCATGGTTACGAAGTGATTACTTCAGGGCTCATGTTGACTTATTTATGGTTAAACAATGGTCAATCACAATGATCTCAATCATGGTCACGACTTTCACATAGCTGGTCAGCACAGCGTAACATGGATGACCAGCGACGCGCATGGTGGGCGCTTGCCCCGACTGCCCCGTGGCCCTTGCGTCGCTCCCAGGTTCGTGGCCATCCCCGATGGCTTGCTGGATGAAGAGGAGGATGACAGGTGCGGGACAGCCATGACATGGTGAGGAAGGATGCTGATGGATAGTCATGGATAAGTAATGATCCTTGGTCGTTGATGATGCTTGGTGGTTGTTAATGCTTAGTTGTTGATGGTTGCGAGCTGTTGATGGTTCATGGTTGATGGTTGGATAAGTAATGATAGTGATGGATAGGCTTGGTAGTTGTTGATGGGTGATGCAGTCGCTATTGGTTGATGATTGCGACCAAGCTGATTTTTTGGGTTCTGCAGGAACACATCAGAAGGGTAGCCCTTGAAAAATCATGGTTTCCTGATCATAAGTCTGGATGCAAAACGGGCACTTTGCAGGTCACAAGTTGGCAATTCGGTTTAGTCATCGGATGATAGTGGTAGACTATGCATGACAGTGATTAAAATATTGTAGGTTAACTAATTAAACACTGTTTTGCCAAGAATTGAATTTCATAGATTAACAATGACCAACAAGATCAACAAATGTTTGTTGTATGACATTGGTAGTTTGATCAATTGATAGCGGATAACTGTAGCGATTTTTGGTAGGTCTTCGTAGATATTGGCTAATACATTAGTCAACCCTTGGCTATTCCCTATGATATTATGTTTATTGCTAGTGTTGTTTCCTATGATTTGTGTAGATATTTTCCGTAATGAAGGGGAAACATAGCAAATTCTCCAAATCTGGGCCTAGTGGCCATTACGTATGATTGCCTGTTGTTCTTGTGGGTTTTACCTAGTGCTCGTACTATGGTCATTTATTACCTAGATCCAACAACCACTGGCCTCTGTGAGAATCTTCGAGAACAGAATGGGAAGTAAACCATCAACCATCAGAACCCTGCGTTGACCATCCTCAACCCATCGTCAACGCATTAAGCGTCATTAACCAACCATCATGAACCAATGACCATCAACCATCATCACCAACCATCAACCATGGTTGACCATCATTCGCCCTCATGGGCATAAACCATCATCAGCTTCAGGAAGGAGGATGAGGTCGACAATGCCGAAGCAAAGCGACAAAAACTGAGGCGTGGGCAAATGGTCAGACTCGGGCTTGATTGGTTGGTTGGTTTGTTGGTGCTCTATGCCAACAAAAAGCAGGGGAACTTGCAGTGGGATATGCTCACGTTGCTCGTGCGATGTAGGCTGGCTCTTGCATGCATAGCCCCAACTCTACCAAAAACGTGCTCAGGTGTTCATATTGAGCGTGGGTCAAATGCAGGACCCCCTGGCGAAGAATTGTTCGCCGCATCCCAGGGAAACGTCACCAGCTGCGGGCCACGGTGATTGGAGCCTGTTGCGGTGTGCTGATGTGCCACGCTTTCCACCTCCATAGATCGTTCCGAGCTGGTCGGTGTGAGGCGAGCTTTCTTGGACGAAGAAGGAGCTTGCCACTGGTGACATGCCATGTCTCAAAGATGAGGACGCCGCCCGGGCGCAGCACTTGGTGATCTCGTGTGCCGAAGAAACTGGTCATGTTGGATGATGGTTGACATTCATGGGCAGTGCTTCGTCATTGGTAGGTGTTAGTTCTGGCGTTATATTGGTTACATCAAGATTCATCATCTTGACTCATGTTTGGGCTTGGGGTACGGCAGCCCTCAACAACGACCATCAACAGCCGGAATTCAGTGACCATGGAATCTTCCACAGTTCCGTAGAGGGCCCACCTGGCTCACCGAGTTGCGATGATTTGTAACTGGCTGGTGGTTGCGGGGGTGAGCCAGGGGTATCCCTTTAAAGAGCAAGGCCAGGAGCTATCAGGAGGGTTCCAACCAAGTGGTAGATGATGTGATTTGGGGCACTTCCACGGCTCGCAAAACTCACTTGTAAATGTGCAGATACATACCTGAATCTACACACGGCCATACTTACAGACATACAGTATTGTATGTTGAATCATACTTATAGACAAACAGTATTGTATGTTGAACCTATTCATTACAGGTGCAGCCAGTCTAACGTTCATTCATGAACACGTTGGTTTCCGGCTTAAAGCTTTGACCCTCTCCTCCCACCATGTCCCGCCCAAAACGCTTGTGGTTGTTAAGATGTAGCCACAGCTTGCGAGGAAGTCATGGACACACATTTACATAAACTATCACAGAGAGTGGTTGTCATGTCCGTTTTGGATATTCCGATGATTCGCAACGAGTGAAACGTCAACGAGGGGCTGCCTTGTTCAGGAGGTCGCCAGCGAATCTTCTCGGATTGCGGTGCTCTAGTGGAAGCGGCAAAGCTGTTGCGCATGGTGGTCTGGGTTGATGACCATTCGGAAGTCCCAGTTCTAGTGGTTACTATGGGTGTTCCTCAAGTCATAGGGGATTCCCCAAGTCATATGTTAAGCACTTGTAGATTGTAGTAATAAACAATCCATAACTTTGGGGTTCTCCTATGGCTTGAGAAATCTCCATATACTATCATATACTATTTTGTTCCAGTTGTGGTGGTTCACTGATGGATTTGAACGGTCACGAAGCAGTCAGAGGCTGCAATGGTAACACTGAACCTTCTTATGGGTCGTAGTTCCACCATTGTAGAGTTGCGGTTGTGTTTGGTGGGTTTCATCGGCGTGTTGATTTTGCTGGACCCAAAAACGTCGGTGGAAACAGAAGTGAAAAGTACACCAATACCCACATCATGTAGAAAAACAGTGCAACACCTGTGAAAAGAATCTCAAGAGTATCCCCGGAAAGCATCGTGTTGTCAAGTGCTGCAACCCTTTTTCGACGTTCACAGCACAAGGCCACTAAAAGTGGTCATCGGACTAGATCAATCACAAGGGTATCTCCAGTCCCAAACTTCAATTCTCAGTGCCTAACCTCCAAAACTTGTGGAGCTTTTGCTAAATCCTTTCTGGTTAATAAAGCACGGTTTTTGATGCCAAACAAGTGTAAAACAGCGGTGTTGCAGGCCCACTTCCACTTGAGATGCTGGATTCCTTTTGGCCTGGCACAAGTCTGCGACTGTGAAGAGTTGAAGGAGTCTTGTCGACGGTTTTTCGACCAACTTGCGACCAGGAATGCAGAAGCAAACATATATAATTAGCATGTTTCAATATCCCACTTTAGGGTCAAATATTTGTTTCCAACTATTTCTTCGTCGGAATCGGCGTAGTTTTCGTGTGAAACAATCATCAAATGCGGTTGTCCGTGGATGATGCAACTATTGTAACTCAACTGATTTGGTGTGGCGAACGGTGGGCATGGGTTGGTCGGTTTTCGAACCAGTTCGTTTCGCAGACTTGTGATCCGCTCCTTTGTGGAGCTATAGGGCTTTTTTTATCGCTGAATTTTGAGGCCGAGAGAACTGCTGGCGCGGTTCATGTTGTCTCCTTGCCCACTCCAGCTGGCGCAAGGTTTCGTTTCTGTTCGATTCAAAAGCCAGCAACCATGAACTACCAAGGGTATAATCAACAACGGCAACAAGCAACAATGGCACCAACACTGGCACCAACTATGGCCAATTACAACCGACATATGATCATAATTATGCATGAACCATACTATGGGTTCAACTGTGAGCTGTGATCATGTCATAGTTCTGATATATGGTGGGTAACCATTGCTGGATCTGGCCTGGAGGGTGGCATCGCCATGGTGCCACCATTCGCTGGGCCGACAAAAACGGACCACCCCCAGAAACTGTGAACTTCATTCAGAAGTAGGGTTGCTACAACTATCGCTACGGTATGTACTAGTAACAATGGTAATTAGGTTACTATACCTACTATGATAACCATAATTAGTAATAGTTACTATAACTATATATATCTATAACCATGCTATAACCCGGTACATGTAGCTTATTAAATGCCTTACCAATTTGCAACCGGGGAGGCCCACCTTGTAGCAGTGTTGGTTCTTGTGGTGTCAATGGCATCAGAGTTTTTGGGCGAATCAGAGGGGCCAAGAGACACAACTTGTGCAACTTGGTGCTGCCAGTGAATCACTAGACTTGTGCTGTGAATGGAGGACCAGGGATGCTTGGAAGTCGAAGCAAAGCGTGCAGTAGATGCAGCATCGATACCCCGCAACCAGCGAAACAGTGATGTTTGAGCCTGGGAAACCACACGCTATGGGGGATCCATTTCGGCCGTCTCACCTGGCTGGTGGTACCCATGGAGTCAGCCCCCCACCGAGGCAGGTAGCATCGTATAGCCAACCCCCACTGGTGGTGACCGGGGGATCGTTTGGTCACGGATGATGGTTGGAGGTACATGGGGATCCTACCAGCATTTGAGCTACCACCAAAAAACCTGGCCTCAGTAGATGTATTGGAGTGGAATATAGGCTAAGACCCTGCAAAACGAAGGAAGTCCTTTAAAACGAAGGCCTTGATATGTTGCAAAAACCCTGTGAAACGAAGGAAGTCCTTTAAAACGAAGGCGTGATTACTATTCCACTTTTTGATGCTTACATTTTGGCGATAGCTCATTTAGGGACATACCCGGATGGGCGTTTTCTTTAAATGGGGATACCCCCACAAAACGGTAAGATTATTGCTAATTAGCAACATCCATTTAAGGAAACTCCGATATAGAATATATAAGATATATGATATTTCCAGTTTGCCAAAGTTGGGCATTCCTAGAGCATCCGAGACTGACAATTGATCTCTCAGACAGTGCGTTGGACTTAGAACAATAGGAATTGTCGAGCTAGTCACTTGTTGTTTGATACCCAACCCACTGGAGGATCCGCTCACATCTATTGCTATTGCGACGTGTGTGATGTCCTCAAACTCTTGAAAGTTCCTTTCACACAAACATTGTGAATCTTTGATTCACTGGCAACGCCACGACTTGAGATTTTGGGTGCGTGATGTGGGTGGCTGCAGTGATCACGCATGGTGCACAACACCTTCGGGAGCTGTTGGCAACCGGCCATTCTCTAAATGTATTCTGGCCCTGGGTCAAAACGTGTCAAAACCCTGTATCCCTTCTGATTATATCCCAAAGCGCCCAGAATCAATCCTTCGTCGGCATGTTCACCTACCCATCTTGGATTATGGTTGTGATTCATAGTCATATGGCTGTGCTCTTCCTGAGACCGACTTCTTTGCTGCTTTGAAAACCGAACGTGATCGACCGAGAAGCTGCACATTTTCTTTATTTGGCAGTTTCTTTAATCAGGCTATCGTAAAGCGTATCCGCCACAAGTGTTGCCTAAAGTATTCGAGGCTATATAAACCCTGTAGCCCTGGCCTTCACATCCCCGAAATGACCAAACTTGTTTCACTATTGGGATGTGAACTACTATCCCTCTCTTGG
Organism: Symbiodinium kawagutii; assembly: GCA_009767595.1. Classification (NCBI taxonomy): domain Eukaryota; class Dinophyceae; order Suessiales; family Symbiodiniaceae; genus Symbiodinium; species Symbiodinium kawagutii. Next base: position 207,386 of record VSDK01009900.1, read on the forward strand.
TTGGTTGATATTGACCCAGAGACGTCTTCATGTATGAGCTGCTGGTGGCAACAACATTCTTTCTTACGACTTGTGATGATTGAACATCGACGGTCCGATATGGGTTGGAAGCACCAGCCAGAATGGGTTTGTACCTAAATTCTTAGCTCTATAGCCAACTGTATACAGTACCCTATCCTTCCAATTACCTTTATAGTAGGCAACCAACCCTTAAAAGCAATGGTAGAAACTAGCTGGTCAACTACTATAGCGGTAACTGGAAGGCTAGGGGTACATATTCCAATGACTTGGTCATTGTAACATATTGTTATCATATGTGATTAGAGGATTGGATGGAGTAATGTTTTATCATCGCTATCCTAATCAGCACAAACTTAATTGCAACAGTACCACAATCAATCAAATATATAAAGCGCAAGCACATGCAAGAATCAATCGCAACCAAATGACAATTTCAATCGTGTGGGCCCGCAGTGGCCCCGGGGTGACCAACAACTGAACTCTTTACCAACTTCGGTTGCCGAAAAAGCGTACCACTGTAGCTTAAGAATCCCCAATTGTGCTCCTTACAAAGTTCGGAATAGTTTTGAACCATTCAACTGTGAAATGCTGGTGGAAATGACGACCATCACCTTTCCAAAGCATTGAACTTCACAACCCTTGCTGTAACCGATCAGATCTCATCGCTGGCTCAGCTTGTAATCGTGGCTCACTGCTCGTGATGCTGCAGCGCAACCTTCTGCACGCCCAGCCGGCCAGATAATCTCTAGCTGAGGGAGATGGACTGGAAACTGGCGGGACAGCGAAATTCGGTGCTGGAGAGGCAACTTGAAACCTTGAGAAACATGATTCGAAACATCTAAATCTGGGATCTCTATTGTGACTCATAGATCGTTTTGGACGGTCTTGCATCTAAATCTCATGCGCCAATTGCGTTGGGTCATTGTTTTGTGGAGAAAGCAAAACACTGCCTGGACAAAAAACCGCGTGCCTTGTGGTGGTTTTGAAGAAAAGCTATTTTCGAAAGGATTTCCTCTCGGGGGCATTGATGGTAGAATATTTGGAGAACTGCACTTTGCTGTTCTCTTGCTCGTGTTTGCGCTTACTTGTGATGGTGGTTATGATTGTGGTAGGTGTGGCTCATGGATCTCTGTGAACCACTTAGTGTGTGCCATGAAATTTTCAAGTTGCGCCTTCTATAGCTCTGACGTGTGCATTCGGTAGAGACATTCATGGCTTATCATCCAACCAGGATCAACCAGCGCTTTGGAGGTGGCGCTTCAGGGGAGGTCGCGCTTGCGCGCGAAAATCGGAAGCCGTCCACCGCGGGACGACATGCGATGTTTGAAGTCACGTGGGTGAAAGCTTGGCCGACCATTTGGGGCAGAGCGACTTGGAACTGGGATCTGCTAGGGATTCCACCAGGTGACCGGCTCAGCCTTCACCCTTGCGTGTGGGAGAAATCTTCCCAGCCTGGATTGAAGGATTCAGGTTCAACAGCCTCAGGCTGGGCTGCGCTCGATTCGGGGACCACGCGGCCCGAGCGCAGGACGCTGAACGCCAATCGCTGTGAAGTTCAGAGACTTTTTGCATCAAAGAGTGGACCCTTTAGTACCTGGCAATGGAAGATCACCCGCGTCAGGTGAATCTGCCAGAAGTTGCCACCCAGATTAACTTCATCCAGTGGTACACCTCTTCATATTGGCTTTTCAATTTTGCTTCTACGGACTAGTGAATTTTGTTCAAGAATGTTGAACTGGTTGGTGGTTTTACACATTGTTCATTTCCCCCAATCTTTTAAATGCAAACCGGTGGGCAAAGCCCACAGATGGATGCAAATATTTGAAATGATTGGTTGGTTGGCGCATATTGTGGGAAGATTTGGAGGTCCGTGGTTTAACCTGTCCTTTAGATGGAAGAGTGAGCGCACAAATAAATGACGAATATCTTGGGGATGGCCGCCAGCAACCAGTTCAGAATGATGTTATTTTTTGAAGAGGCTTGATTGAGGGTGAAGAATGAGTAACGCTTGATGATGGTTCATGATGGCCAAGAGTTCTCAGTCATGGTCAATCATAGCTCATTACTGAGAGAATCTGTGACGGTCATGCACTCGTTTGCAAGTCTTTTTCAGTACCTCCAGGGTGTGTGTTTGGCAGAATAGATCATACCATCTCCAATGGCCATGACAGGTTTAGGGGCAGCCAGGCGTGTTTCTAAGTAGGTCATAGCCCAGCAATTGGATTGTCCAGAAAAATGCTATTGGTCTTCAGCCGTTATGTGATTAACCATGCAATTAACATCAACTATCATCAATCATCACTCAGCCATCATCAACCATCATTGAACCATCATCAGTCATCACTAGCCACCATGAATCAACAATCGCTTTCTGCGATCAGACCTGACCAGCGAGGCTGCGTTTGCCAAGTTTTTTCCTGCCAGGGCTGAACCGAGTGACTCGATTGGTTCAAACCAATCGAGTCAAGCCTCGAACGTGGAGCAGGACAGAACCCTAACTTGTTTCTAAAAGTTAGTTGGAATAGTAATTGATAATTGGCTTTAATTGATGGATACTGGTCAATAGTTGATGGTGGGTAATCATATGTAATATTATGATACTTTGTACTCAATAATCACGGTGTTTATGGCTAATCGTGGCTTGATCCTTGAGACAAGCATATGACGGCAGGATCACAGGGACAGTCTCGGTCCTTCACTACCTTGCCCGCTGGCCAATCTAAGGGTTGGAGCATCCCGGAGAACAAGATTTCCTCCGAAAAAAATGTTGTTTGGGTGGTTCCCCAGGAAGATTCAGTACAATGTTGATTGCAATCTTGACTGGCACTGTTGTTGGGTATTAACCCATCAACCCCGACCCCATTGAACCCCAAACTGTTTGCGCATTTAAGCACTTTTTCATCCAATTTTCTGGGTTGCCTGTTCCACTGGGCCTTGCTTCCGGGCTGTGTCTGTGCAGCCAATGGCATGGGGATAGCAGAGGGGAAATCAGCAGCCTCTCTGGAAGGATAGACCCGCCTTGGATGTTTCCGACACAACAGGGGCTCCAAAAGCCTCACATGGAGGAGATTTCGCAGTTTGTTCAGACGATGTAACTCGGATCTGGGAGATCCATAGTAACCTCCTTCTGCTTGATCTGGAAGATCCTTGTTAACCTCTGAGATCCTTACCTCCTTATGCTTGACGGTCACCAGACAAAATGCTTTGTGACGTGCTAGTACTGAGAGCTCCCACCGAAATGCTTGAGATTTCCGGGACCTAGCACCTGGAGCGCAGCCATAGCTGCCGTGACGGTGGAACTCTTGTGACCCTGATATTTTTGGATGAAGACATGTGCCTTTGGAGAAACCACCCGAGTGAAAGCTGTTGTTTTCGATTGTGAATCGACCCAGATCTACCATCGCCAGGATAGTCGTTGATGATCAGCAGTCGATTTTTAGGCGTTTGTGTGCCATGAAGCATAGACAACGGGAGTGGGATCATCATGACCAGTGACACTGCAGTCCGGACACTCACTGGGTTGCTTCCCAGGGGAGCACAAGCCACACCAGCTAAAGAAAACATTTGCGGGTGCTGCCTCACGACTTCTAGAGCAATGGTGACCATGCTTTCTTATACTGCTATAAACGCCTTTTAACCATCAATATTAGCTGTTTTGTTTGTAGATGCTGTTCACCATGATTCAATGTTCATCTTGAGCTCCCCGAGGGGTCGTCGGAAACATGCATCGATTCAACTAGTGCTGTCTTTTATCTGCAGCTTTGGCACAGTTTAAATAGTTGAGTTGATCACAGTCGCATCAGGCCTTGCACAGCCGTGCAGCAAGATTGGAAATTTTCATGCCCGGGGTGACCAGCTGACACGGATTCTGAGTTGGGTCGTCATCACAATGCAGTCGCTATCAGTAAACATTTTCGCATGATCAATCAACATGATTCTTGCGGAAAACCGGGATGACACCTGATAATGAAAGGTTTCCCCATTTGATCCCATCACTTGCTTTTCTCTCACCTCCAAGGCTACCACCTTGTTTGGGCATGACAGTAGTGGCTGGAACATATATCATGATATATTTGTTATTTTTTAAAAATCACACACACACATAGGTTCACTTGTAGTGTCACCTGTCATTGTCGCGAGTATCCATCTGTAGCTGGTTGGTGGTTTCAAATATTGTCTTATTTTCCCCATTTTTCCCTTGTAGTTGCTAACAATCGGGTGGTTGACAAACATTTTTCACAGGGGTGGTTCAACCACCAATCAGATAGTGTTACTTGTGGTATTTGCTTGGACCTGATGACATGTTTTCTACTCAGCTCGCGCCGTGCCACTCGCCACCTGTGACACAGCCGACAGAAGCTGGTGTACCTTCTCCGGTCACCCTGAATACACCATCGAGCTCTGTAGGATTTGTAGGACATTTCAACATTGAGTCCCATTGTTGGGGACAGCCATGACTTATCAAGGTTTTCAGTTGTTGTTAATTAGGTCCCTGATTGTTTCAACATTATAGCTTTATATATGCAGAACTCTGCAGTATATGCCATGCAAACGTTCCCTTTATTGGGCAGCCAGCTTGTGCAAGCATCTGGAAACTAGGCCTAGCTCCTGACATCTCAAAATGCAGCGACCCAAAGGTGCAAAATGTATGTGGAAACTGACATTGGAGCAGTTTCCGAGTTTCATGAGTGTCGCATGCGTATCCAAAACTGAATGTTGAGAATACATGGCCATCAATGAGGCCTCTAATGTATTACATGTGAGAGCTTTGTGGACAGGACCATCAACCTCGACCAAATAGGATATTGTCAGTGGGCAGAATCCTGCATCCGTTGGTCATAGGCATGCTGTCCCATGCATAGGCTGAATAGGCAGGAAAATGTGATGGACAGATATTTTTTTTCATCAGCAGCTTGGGCATGCTCTGCTAGCTACGGAGAGTTTTGGCCACCCAATTGATTTTACAGTTGACTCCGAGCAGTAGACAACGGCCTGTCCAAAAATGGTCGCAAAACCGGTCGTTTCTCTACGCAACAGACTGCTTATTCTTGGATGGTTGCCCGGTACCACCTTCGATGGACAAATCCAAGAATGAGAAACTGGATGGTGATATAATGGACGGTCCATATATTTACATTCTTGGTCTACCATGGTAGATACTGGCGAGAACAAGCAAGTTGACCGCACGCAGATGGTTTATGCGGAGTTCGAAGGGTGATCGAGGTGAGGTTGCACAATCTGCTTTGAAAAGGGTGGCAGCTGCGCTGTGGAGTAGAAGTCACAGATTGAGCTCGAACCGGCGGTATGCTTGGTAGCAATCCAGAAAGGGTAATGGTAGATCCATATAGATGCAGAGATCTATACCCCCTCTACATTCCATGGTAAATCACCAGCTAATTATCTACGGTCAAACTGGTGGGTTTATTAGTATGGATCTCTGATTCCATGGTTCCTTTCAACAGCGACATTCGTTGAAACCGACTTTCACAACGAACCATTGATCGCCAATCAGTAACCAACTTATGACTGTTTAAGCTTATTTCCCATTTTTTATCGTTCTTAACCATTCTTAACCATTCTTAACCACCAGTTAACCGCTGCAACAATCAGCCGGGCTGATGGCTATGGCACCAGAGCTTCTTCCCATGACCAGCCCTCGCAGTTCGCACCTGTCGGTCATGTGGCGTCCCCAAAACCAACAGCAGCTTAGCACCTGTTGGGATGGTGGTTTCTATGGGTTTTCTATGGCAAATACTGGTTAAAAACTAATAATTGGTTGATGAGAGATGATAGTCTACCATCTTTGGTCGAACCATGCCCAGAGCCCCATCAACACCAAAACTGGCGATTCGCCCATGGTTTCGTGGTACAAGCGCTACGGCTTACCGTTGGGTCGCAGCAGATCCGGACCCACTCCATGATCTCGCGTTGTAGCCATGACTATCATGAATGTACCTCCGCATCCCTGAGACATTTGTCTTTGCATCTGCCGAATGGTAGAAAATGGTCATCCGATATTGGCTTCTCCAAAGATTGGGTTGTTTTCCCGAATGGCTTCCCCCAACGTGGTCAGTACATCCTATGGATTGCATTGGTTAAAAAGCACAAACCAATGATCATCCATAGAAGGTTCTGCCAGCATCCGAACCTTTCGGAATGCAACGAGAAGAAGAAGAAGCAACAGACAGTTGTTTATCGTTAAACATCATGAACCATCATGAACCATCATTGACCATCATGCATCCATCACTACTCCATCATTACTCCAGCATTAGCCATCATTAACCATCATTAATCAACCATCATTTCGTGGGGGTACGCACCTTTCATGGACCTTTGTCTGTAGAGGCGGCCAGGCGGCAGTATGCCACGTTCTGCCAAGGGATCGGGTGAAGCGTGAGGGTGGGCCATGAGGCTTTGGCGCAACCCCTCAACACCAGCATGGTGGTAACATTCTGCTCATGATTGGTGGTAGCTTGGAAAAAATTGCCGCGGGCTGACCAAGGGACATAGCAACGTTGTATCCCCCTGTGTCCAAAGATGCCAATCATTGGGCACCATTTCCACGGTACACCCAGGGCACCGTTTGCAGGACATGATCGCATTGCCTTGGAACCCATGTTGACATCGCTGTTTCCTATGGCTTCCCCTGTGTGATCTTTTTCCCTCTCAGCTTTGCGACCGAGCCACCCGCGACCAAGCCCGACCCTGGCAGCGAACGTTGGCCTGGCTTGAAACGGCTGGTGCACCAGTTGGAGATTTTCGAAGGATTCGTGGTTAGCGGAGGATGGATTTGTGGTGGGCATCTGGTGGATTTGGTGGTTTGTGAGGGTTGATTGATGGTATTTGATGGTTAGATACGGTGAATTGAAGGTTACTGCTCACACCTGGTGGTTAATTGATGGTTGCTGAATGCTTGCTTGTTGATACTGATGGCTACCGATGGTTCATGAAATCATGATTGAATTCCCTTCGGTCTCCACTCATTGAACTGGCTGATGGACCCTTCATGGTTTATTCCCCACTGGTTTGATTTGTGGTTGTTTGATGGTTGACGTTTAATCAGCTTGTTGATGTTTAGCCAGCTGGTTCATGTTAACAACTGCCAGCTAATCCCTACTTAACCAGCTCGTTGATTGTTTTTTTTCTAATGGTCAACCAGGGATTAGCTGACAGTTGCTAACATGCGCGCCTTGGCTGGTTGATACAAGGGTAGTTGATGGCTAATGGAGCCTAATACCGCAGAATACCATACCACAAGGGTTTATGATCGGTTCGCTTCTTGCTAGTCGTTTCAACAGCCACGTGGTTGCCACAGCACAAGTTTGCTGCCCATGAAGTGAAATTTGATCTCTACAGCTCCACCAGTAGTGTTAGCAGCCGTCGGACTTTGAAGTATCCAAATGGGTGTTTCTCAAGCCATAGGGGTACCCTCTAAATCGTCCATGTATTTACCATTCATGGTAATAAAGAAACCACCACATATTCTTCCTATCTCAGCTGTGGCCAAAAAAACCGACTCCCAGTATTTCATCAAATCCAAGGCCCATAGCCCATGTATCTCCTGGGATATCTCCAACGCTCGGCGCGCCAGTCACTAGTCGATGATATGCTTGGGAGGAAAAGCACTGGATCCAAAAGTGGCAATCCGCTGACCGCTGCATTTTGTTGTGGTGATTGGACGACTTTCGCGGGTCAATCAGTGATTACTGGTTGGTTGCTGGTTGGTCTTTCGCTTGGTTAAATGATGTCAGGCACAGTTGGGATTGGTCAATGGTTGGTTGATGTCAGTTGTTGGTTGATATTAACACTTGGGTCATCGCGGTTCACTCGTACCAACTTTGAGGCTCATCGAGAAATCCAGAAATTTGAGTTTTGATCTCGCAATAACACAGACAAACCCACCAGCCATTCGGATCATTTGGCACTCGGATTCCGAACTCGTGAGTGGCTGCCCCCATACAACCATTGGGAATGGTGTTTGAAACTCGTAGTAGGCTTCAGATGCTGATCTTTGGTGGTCAGACCCTTCCAGACTCCTTGTTTGAGAACTAGAAATCCATAGCTTTGGGGGGGCTGGATTTTAGGGTTTTCAGCCTGTGAATGGATTACTTCACTGCACGTTTTTGTGGATCAATCATCCCATGCTGTTTGGCTGAATTCCTGTGGGTTATCAGCACCCATCATGAAACTGCAATAGACCAGGTTTCCACCGCCTGTCATTTTAAGTATGAACATCTATGAACATCTATCATTGAGCGTCATAAACCATCAACAACCCTCATGGCTCATTAACCATCAGTAAACATCATCAACCATTGTCAATTGGGAATACTGCTCGGCTCCTTCCTGATGGAAGCACACCTGTTTCCCTACCGGTGGAACTAGATCTGCGCGGCTTGGCGTCAGCTTCAGTGACTCCTCCAACGAGCGGAGCCTGCGACCATCGGGATTAGGAAATGATAGGAACCAACTGCCACCACCTGCACCACAGTAACAGGTGGTTCCACCAGCAAGCAACGAGTGATTCCAAAGTCACTGATGAGTTGGAGCACCCCGGGATCCTGCTACCAAAACACATCCCGCAGCTTTTTGTTAGGGGCCACACCTGCCACGGCGCGCCATGGATCTGGCCGCGCGGCAAATCCAATTTCAAGCCTTGGAGAAGGTGCGCTGACCGCGTATCAGAGACCAAAATCTTACAGTCGATACAAAATGTGTGCATTTGTTATTCATCTGTTTGCATCTGTTTGCATGCTTTATTTAATTAGTATTGTTAAACTATGGTGGTAAATGAGGGTATTAGTAGGTTAATCATCGTAGGGGGATCTCAGCAGAATGCCACCGGGCACACACGAATCAGAGGGCGCAAACCGTCCCTACTTGGAGGATCATTGCAGCTGGCAGCTTGAAGTGCTGAGCAGGGTAAGTAGCTGCAAGAACGGAGGATATATATTTATGTATTATATGTATATGTGTAAATAACATATGGTGCTTGCTCAGAATAGGGGACTCCTCAAAATGGTGGGTCTATTGCCACAGATGATAGCTATTGGATGATTTGGGGATACCCCTATTTTGAGAAGCCTCCCATATAACATATACAGGTTTGTGTAGACCCAGTGTGAATAGCGTTTCACAAATCATTCCGATGTTGCAGCCGATGATCTGGCATTTCAAACAACTTCGTTATTCCTGGAAAGCCTCCGGCCAAGGGAGGCATACCTGCAAACACTTGCCCAACATCTTGCTTCTGTACCCGGCCGTACCGCTGGTCACAACCAAGTTGCTTCAATGCTTTCTGCATAGATAGATAAAACCATGGCTGGTTGGTGGTTTCAAGAATTGTTTAAAATTTCCCTAGGAATTGTTAACAAATGGTTGGTTGACTAAAGTTGACTAATATTTCATAGGGGTGGTTCAACCACCAACCAGATGGCGGGCCCACCGACAGCAACGCCGGCAGGCAGCATTTGACATCGTGTTGAGCAGTCGAGTGAGTCGTGCTGTGTTGCTCGCACTGATCTTGATCTTCATCGATAGGCGACTGGTGGGCCCGCCTTCTGTGGGGGATCTACCGGCACTGTCAGGATCCTGAGTTTTCTTAGTTCCGTGGGTGGAGAAACTTCGTGGAGTTCAACGTAGTTCAACATATTTTAACGGAGTTCATCATAGTTTTTTTTCATTTTGATATTTTTTAATCATTCAAACCATAGTTCACAGATTCTCCGGCCTCGAAGGGTTGAGATTGCTTCGGTCCCAGTTCCTGTTTGAAGCTGCAGATCTGCCAGGATCTGTCACTTTTGGAAGTCTTTTTCTGCGGACTCCAAGGTGTGACAGGGATGGAAGGGCCACTAGGGTTACATGATACTTGTGGTTATAACTAACAAGCTGGAAAACTCGTGGTGAACCACCAATAAGTGGTTATAAAATGTTATAACTAATACTTTTGGTTGATTTTGTGGTTAGTTTACGGAATAGTTACTCTCTGGTAAACTTACCTGGAAGCTAAAAATCACCGGTTTCGATCCCTCGGTTGCAAGGCGTCAGATAGCCTTATTTCCAGTTCCCTGACACAGGTGGTGGGACCAAGAGGCTAGTGAAAAGGAACGTGCACCAACAGATTGATTATCGCCTCCTTCCTCGATTGCAGATGTGCAGATACACGCGGTATCTCTCCAAATCCGACGGCTGATCCACTTCCGGTAAGGATCCATCAGTGCAAAGACAATCAAGTGACCGGCTCAATGTCTTCGCACCGTCAAGTTCTGTCCATAAAAGTTGGATTTGTCGAATGGTGCCTCCTTGTCTTGGAATTTTGGGTCTAGGATGAAGACCTGTCAAGGCTGCTTTGAATCCCATGTGCTTCAACGATGTACATCCTGTCTGGACAAAATCATGGTACCAAGGATATTTAGAAAGAACTTTGAGGCAATGCAAAACTGACTGGCAATCCATAGCTTGTCTGGCAATTCGGGAAAAGAGTCAACAACGGTAAGGGATATATCAACTACATGGGGATGGGCTGGTCACAAGTCGCAAGAAATGGATGGATGAACATCTCAATAGCTTGACTAGTTTGGTATGGGATGTGAACAGCCAGGGGCCCCCAGGGGACGCACAGCCACAGGTGATGCTCAGGCCTCGACCTATCTGGCCATCTGCCAGCGATCATTCCATAGTGGCAAGGCATGGCTAAGGCATGGCTAAGGTTGATGAAACCACATAGCTATCCACGGCTACGCATGGCCAAAAGGGCTCCGCTTCTTTTGGTAACAGCTGAATCTCAGCTTGATCCAAATCAGCCACCATGGGTTTACGCACCACCATTTCTCGGGTGAACTAATGGGAGATCCAATCAGATCCATTAGTTCATACACTGCCAGTGGTGGCTTCGCAGCTCAATAGCTGGGTCTTCCCCAAGGATCAGCTGATGGCACGGTTGTGAGCAGCCGCTGCGATGTGAACGGCGCTACCAGCAAGCTGTTCGCGTTGATTGGTACCCGGAGAACGGCTGACCCCAACAGCTACCCATGCTGCTACCCATGCTGCTACATGGCTACATCTCCGCTGAGCCCCGAGTTGGGCGCAGGTTCTGGACCTGGTGGATTTGGAAAGTTTGGAAATGTCCGACGATCCCCAAGAAGGCATAGGCCCCTGGGAAATGCGCCCGTGTGTTAGGTGCCCAAATGATGGATCTGATTTGGTCAATTGCAATGGTATGATATGGCTGTGGGTCAATATTAACATGCCAATAATGGTGGTTAATGACAAAGAAACTACGGGGAAAACAATGGTTAATGATGGGGTAACCAGGGGTACGGGGTTTTGACCCACTGCCATATGTTGTCTGAAATGGTTAAGAATGGTATATTAAATAGCAAATAGTGATTTGTTGGTAAATTGCAACGATAACATTCAATAGCTTCAATGGCAAATAGTGGTTGCCTTCACGCTGGTTGCCAAGTTTGACAAAGATTGACAAAGTTCCCGTGGCAAATAATGATTGCCTTAATGCTGACCATTGGTCTTACTCGACCATATTGCTGCGCTGGTTGGTTACAATTGTTGATTCTTATCGGCAAATATAAACCGTCGTTCACAAAGCATCAATGGCTGGTTGATAGTCAAGGACCACGCTGGGCGGTGTTGCTGGATAACAAACACCATCGACCTTCAGCAAACATGATGTTTCTCATCAATGCAGATGGTACTACCCACGCCAATATTTGTCATTGTGCATCAAGCTTGATGATTAACCAGTTTGTTTAAGCTCTTTGTCCGTGTTTCATCCATGTCAATCATTATTTGGCATGATTATTCGCATTGTTCACCATTGCTCATCATAAACCAGAGCTAAAAACACAATAAAACTTCAAGTAGGCCATCGGTTCACCATGATTTGACATGAATTAACCATCAATTTTCAGCATCCCAATCAGCATTTAATCATGATTTAAGCATCATTTACTCATCATTTTAGTCATTTCTTGATTGCTATTGACCCATGCCTTGCTAGGATTTAATCATCATTTAAACAGATGACCAAACCATTCTTAACTAGAAAATTGACGATTAAATCAGTTTCATGGCAATTTATTCTAGCAAGATGGTAGTTAAACAGATGACTAAACCATTCCAAACCATCAATTCACCATCACTCATCACCAGCTTCAGGCGAGGCGGCGCCCACGGCCTTCCCTCCCTTCCCTCGACTCATCGGGCGAGGCACTGCCGGCCATGATTGGTGGTTAACAGTGGTGAATGGCCATGGTCCATGGTGGTTAACCTTGGTCAAAACTGCAACAACATTCATATTTCATGGTGATCATCAATGAGGGGATGGAACTCAATGAACATGACATTGGTGAAGGGCCAGGGTGGTTCACAATTGCGGTGAATAGTGGTGGTTTACGTTGGTGAATGACAATGGTGACCACCCAGTGTTTGCAACTGGTTGCATTCACTATGGTTATCAGGGTTTTTCACCCACCTGATAAGGCTGCTTGCCGTGGATAATGGTGGTTGACCACCACCAATGCTCGTGAAAATAGGTTGGGTGGGTCACAGCCACAGTTTCGTAGAGTTTTTATGTTTGTGGGATTACATGGATTTACCAACATAGCACTAAAAACTAAAAGTTTTATCAAGGGATCTACAAGCCACGAAGTTTAGTAGGGTGGTTAACCACTACTGTGATAATTCATGATCAGTGTTCCCATTTTCATTGACAGGCATGTTGATGAATAGTGGTGCAAAGAATCCGTATCTTCACAAACAGATACAAGAATCAATCATGATAAGAAGAGTTTATGGGGTCAACAGTTCACAACACTGTTGAGAAGGGGAAGTAACATAGAAGGACCATAGTAGGGATCAATCATGATGGTGGATGGTGCTGGTTGATGGTCGACTTGTCGGTTGGATGGTTCATGTTTTGTGAAATCATGATGACAAATGTGCGACTGGTCATGCGACTGGTTATGAGGAACTACCTTCTCGGAATCTCACCCGGAAGCTAAGAATCACCATTTTTAATAGGTAAAGCAGCTGCTACCCAGAGTTGAATGATAGAGTTATACTACCTCCTTTTTTTCCTATTGAAGATGATATTCAGCTGACTTCCATGGGGGTCGTTTCCGAGAGGGTGACCAGCTGAGAAGTCTCAGAGGATCCATTCCCCCATGGTGCGACAGGTCCAGGGATTGCGAAGCTGAGCCCGGCTTCTTGCTGAGCAATCACGTGCAGAGGAGGACCGCGTGTTCACGTGGCGGTAGCTTGTTGAGAATGGCGATTGATTTTCGATTTTTGGCGGTTTCTCAAGGTTTATCAACCTTGAATGGTTAATACCAATAGGATTATTCGGGGGCCCGCTGAATAGTTAATAAGGTTCATAGAAATAAACCTATAATAGGTCTATCAAGGTTTTTAGGGAGCCAAAAAATGGTGGGTTTATTAGGTTTATTACTATAAATGACTAATACCAAGGATGAATTGGGGGCGTCCCCGATTTTGAGAAGCAGGATTTTTGTGAATTAATATTGACTAGTGATGGTGATGAGTTATCAGTGATTGTTCAGATGGCTGACTGATGGTCAATGATTCATCACTTAATGGTAATTTAGGAAGGTTCATACTGATGAATGATGGTTTATGAATGTTGGTGAGAATGAATGCAGGTCATATACTGCTGGATGTACCACAACATGTAGCAGCATGCAGCACTATCCCAATCACCCAATTTTCAAAGTGATCAATTGCAAGCTGCAATCTGTTGTGGACACGCCCACGTGTTTAGTTCGTGAAGCTTCTTTTTCCTTGGACGGGAGGTGATGATTCGATCATTTGGAAACTGGCCTTCCGTGTAAAGATCCAGCGTTTCAAGTGCCCCAAGAGAAGCTTGGGAGGTGAACCCAAGGCTGCAGGAGATTTGAACCTGCAGTGTTGGCGGCCAAGCGTTTGTGGGTTCGTGGTCGATTGTATGCAACGTGTATGGTCTCTGCAGCAGCGACCAATTGTGAGGATTTCTCAAAATATAGAACCCCCAAGAAAAAATGGTTGGTTTAGTAAAGTATTATATACATGACAAATACTGGATGATTTAGGGGACCCCTGTTTTGAGAAACCATCATATTAATAACCAACTGCAGTTAATCCAATTAATCCAACAATAGTAGAATGACCACCAACAATAGCAATAGGATAACAACAAGTTACTCCACTCTTTTCGCCTGCCAACACCAGATAAAGACGGATGATAGCCAACGGTAATATACCGGGTGTATCGGCCACCGAGGGATGTAAGTATTATATGTCTATGTTGATATATGATTATGTATGCATGTGCAAATTATGCATGATTATTTTCATTCTTAAACATAGATTGGGTATGATTGAACCACCATGAAACCATTATTAAACCATAATTGAAGCATTTGTTGCATCTCTATCGCCAACCAACCCTGTTGTGACCAGGTGTCCCGTGGACATGGACATGCCTAGATCACCCAAGCCGGAAGATCTGGGTGTGTCTTACCCTTCAATAGTAGGTATGATAGATAGAAAAGGGGTAAGAATCCACCGTGACGAACTTGGAAATCAAATTCTTACCCAGGAAAAACCTGGTTTGTCCAGCGATTTCACCAGTTATCAATGCTTGAAACCTGGGAAAACCTGGGTTTCACCAGCGATCAATGCTTGAAGCCGTGGCAAATCCGCCAATGACCACGACCACGACGCTGGCCATGGCTCATCTGGGGTGCAAGCCCGCGCGAGACCTGCTGTCCAAGGTGACAGTCACGGCCCGAGAGATTGGACGTTGAAGTGATGTCGCTATAGCGATATTTGGCTATGGGTCAATATTAACCAACCAATAATAGGCTAATGGCTGGTTAATGGTTAATAATAGGGGATGATATCTAACAATCATATAGGGGATATATACGCACTGTATGGCTATGGGTCAAGCAGTTCACCAACCAACGAATAGGGGATAATCACCAACAATAATAAGGAAAACAAAGGTTAATGATAGGGGAAGCAGGGGTACAGGGTGAACTGACCCACTGCCATTTGTAGGGTCAATAGTGGTTAATAGTGGTCAATGATGCTTGATTAAGGATGGTCAATAGTGGTTATTAGTGGCTTTCTGTTGCAAATGGGCTGGTTGATGGGTGGTTAACAATGGTTATCGATGGTTGTTGACTGGTTAGCAAGGGATCGTATGCAAAAATTGGAGATGTAGCAATCATGGTAGCATCCCCAGGGATCGTAGCTGGGGGAACTCACCATGGTTGGGGTTACTTCAGCTACCTCATAGGGTGGTGAACTAACCCCAGGTGCACATCCATGTAGAGATATTTGTATGGTCAATGATGGTTATTGAAGGATGGTTAATAGTGGTTGATATGTTTATTTGGATAGCCGCGGCCATAACCAATAACCACTGTGACTCACTACTACCCACAAGAAAACAATGGGTTACACACAGATTTATGGCTAGTGACCATAATTGATGAATGTGGTCACGCTTATCATGTACATGGTGAGCTATCGAAACTAGTTTTTGATGGCGAATAGCTGGGTATGGTCTGGATTTGTTACCATTTTTTGTGTGCTTGAAGCATTCAGCTTGCTTGGTAAGGGTGCGAATCTTTCACAACAGGTTGTCGATGATCAATCCTCATCGAGTGGAGGATTGTTGGAGCTTTTTTGGAACAAGTGGTCGAACGACCACATGCGATTGTTTGAACCCCCCTAGCCCACTAGTATACAATTGTTTACAAATAAAGAATCGCTGAAGTCTCATGAATCTGTGCATTTCTTATGCTTCCAGTTCCCATTACAGCATGTTACCAACCCCAAACAACAATCGTGGAAAGCAGCTGATTACCTGCTAGAATGGTAAACTGGAAGCATAGGGATTGTTGAGCAGAAGATGTGTGTGTGTGTGTTTCTTTGTCCCGCAGTCACCCCTCCTCAGTGTTGGCAGAAGGGCATAGGTGAAGCTGATCATCATGGCTGAAGCATTGCTAATTGTCGGGTAAGGCAATGATAGTGGTTGTGACAACATATTCTACTCGTCAATAACACATGATGATGTGGGTGTTTCTCAAATAGGTGACCCCCAAAATGGATGGTTTATTAACTACTATAAAATGATTAAGAAAGGATGGTTTGGGGGGGGTTCCCAATTTTGAGAAACCACCATATATGTTGTCAGATCCTGTACTGTTTCATGATGATATGGCGGTCATGATTCATTGATACTGGTTGATGTCCGTGGCTTGTTGAACTGGTTAGCCACCACATGTTCACGAACCAAGAAAAGGAACCACTTACAATAGTGTTTCGGGATCATATGGTGATGGCCCATGATGGCGGATGAACTCGTGAACAGTAGTGGCTGTTAAGTACAAACCACTGTGATGAATAACTTATCGATGTCATTAACTGCTAAACATAACCAAAGCGCAAAACATGCCGGATAAGAATGTACCTATCAATTGGCCAAATGTTGTTATGGTTGGATGTGTTGAGTCATTGTTTGCTATATTTGCTACTTGCAAGCTACTATGTTTCTACTCCATGGGGTCTTGTTGTGGTTGATAATCTTGCTTTGTGGTTGTCCATCATGTTCGATGCGGGATGAATCATCTAGCCGGATACATGATAGTTCTTGGGGGCCTGCAGTGGCTGTGCCATGTCAATGCTGTTGGTCGTAATTAACTAGTAGCCATGACTAGCCTTTACATTTTCTCATCCAGAGTGTTGATTCCAATACTGGTGAAGCATGATAAAGAATACCAAGATAGGTGATTGTTTTGCCTACTTATAACCATACTTGTTCCGGAACTGTTGCTGGGGATCAAACGCCACTGGATTGCGATGATGATTGTTGAGCCATCAGCCACAAATCATGACTAGCCTTAATTATCAGCCACGAAGTGCACCATCGTTTCTTAGAAACAGTTCATGAATATACACATGCACCACACAGCTCATATGCGTTTCACGACTCACTGGGCTCTCCATTCTCCAAGGCCAGTCTCCAACTGTACAGATTGCCCCCTTCTCCGACATCGGATTTCGCTACGTGTTGCTGCCGGCAGCCATCCCTTGAGAATCTTTTGGAAGGAGAGGATCCCCAAGCGCATGCCAAAGTCTTATTCCATAAGTACTGTAGCCACCATAGAAAGAAACTTCAGCATCAGCATACCAAGTGAGAGTCATATCCTTTCAACACTGTGCTTTTAGCACATGTAGGAGTCTGATGTGGTCAGGATGATTCTACAAGTAGCCCGTAAGAAAGTGACTTCAGAACATGTATTGCCCACCATCACAAACACAGCCGAGCTGTCCCCAACAAACATTTTGGTATCAGATCAGTTGGAGGTAACACACAGTTTCAGCGCGTGAGAAGCTGGAGCATATTACCCTAGGTGTTGAAACTGTTGAAGTGGGTTCCTTAAGTGGGTCCATGCAGAGTCGGTGAATCCGACTGGTTTTGTTAATCAGCTTGGCCGAAAGTGCTCACTTTAGAAACTCTGGATTGAATCAGGGGAACCTGTGAGCAAAACATTTAGATTTGCATTGTTGCCAAACCTGAAGGTGCTAGCGAGAGACACACTCACGCACACACACTCACACACTCACGCACACACACAGACACACCACACACACACACACACATACTTTTGTGAGAGTACGTCGTTTTGGGGACGCATCCTGCAGCATCTTCGGTAGAGTTTCGTACACTTGCACATTTTGGGGTGGAACCATCAACTGCACATCCATGATAGGATGAACCAAAATGCTGCTTGAGCAGCCTTTGGTCACCAATGCTGCATGGCGGCACCGCAGCAAAATCCTGTAGTTGTGTAGCTCGGCCAGTGAAGCAGCTACCAGGTCGTTTTTTTTTTAGTGGGCGCGGGATTTCCGCCGGTGGCGTGGAGTTTTCTGGTGATTTCAACGCTGGATGTCCCGAAATCACAAGGTTTCCTATCAACTATGATCGTTATTGGTGGTTCTGGGTGTCCCCTATTATTAATTACTGTTGCTATTTGTCTCGGAGTCCGAAAGCAAATTATCATCGGATCAGTATTGAATGGTTCCCCAACTTCAGTACACTGTGCCCGGTAACAGTTGGTAAACCATGTGAGATTGAAAGTATAGCTGCCAGACACCTGTGGTTTCTCAGGTCAATGATTAAACAAATCAATAAAGAAATACTAGACTATATTCATATCTATCTTACATGCAAACAATGCTTACACTCATCAGAATGACAGGTATCCACAGCACACGGCACTGGGTGGTGTAATCCGCGCTTACCAGCGACCTGTTCAGCGCAGAGCATGTGGCGGCTTGGTTGGCATCGTTGGTCCAGTTAGAGCGGAGCGTGGAATCACAAAAAGGATCCGCGCTGATCGGCGCCCGTTGACATGGCTGTCTGAACAAGTTGCTGGCTGGTGATTGGGAGGGAGCTGCTTGGAGCCAGGGGTATCCCTATGGCCCTTTGAAGAGGGAGCCAAGGAACTTCCAGAAGTGGTCTAAACAAATGGTAGATTGTTGCTCAAAAGCTCATGCCAATGAAACTGATGTTGATGAACTGGTCCTGGATGCGTAGCAATTTCAGCTGAGCAACCAACGCAAGCGATGGACCCCAGTTGATCAACAAGTCCAAGTGCGTGGGCGCCAGAGATGACAATTTAACGGAAGAATCGAAGCCATGATCAACTCATCAGAAACCGCCATTATCCATCAATGACTCATCATTTCACCATCAAGCAACCATGAATTATCCTGATACGCAATCATCTAACCATTCTACAAGGTGGGCCCCCCTGGTTATGATTTGATTAATAAGCCATTTAACTATAGTCATATCTTCCGTAACTGGTAGTTACCCTAGTTAGAAGCCAAGTTAGCTAACACCATATTATTACCGTTTGCTTCCGGCACTCCTATTATCTCCAACTGGCTCCCCCTCTACAGCGCTAGGGCACCCCTTCACGGCTCATCAGCTCCCTCCCAACCTCCTGACCTCCCTTAAGGTCGCCGCTAAGCAGTCCTCCTACAGCTCCATGGTGCGAAGCTAAGCTGCGCCAGTTGTATCCTTTGAAAGGAATCCAATGACTGCAGATGGAATGTTGTCTTGGGACTGTTGTCTCCTTTGGGTATGGAATGTTGTCTTGGGAATGCTCGTACTTGCCCCCTTGTCATCTAGCCATGGAAAATGTAACATGGCGCTAGAGGATGAGACCTGTTGGAGATGGTGACTTGGCCACATTACCAAACGGTATGGATTGTCATGCGAGGCCCTCTCTGAACACCATGCGTGCGGAAAGTTGTTTCAAAGGGGCTCTTGGTGCCACACTGGATTTGCATTGATTGTAATTAAGGATGTTTCTTGATCTTCAAAAGTGCGCCTTTGCCCCGGAAGACCTCTTGTTTGCGGGCTGAATCCAGGAATGGCACAGTGGGGTTTATCAGAAGTTTGAAGGCTTGAAGACCTACAGGAATTCTTCTTTGTTGTGCTACTTTCTGTAGATATTTTTTTGCAGATTTCTGGCAACCGTTTGGGCGTTTCTCAATTCATAGGGGTAGCCCTAAATCATCCTTTCTACTTTCTACTTACCATTGATGGTAACATATGGTAATAAACCAACCACTAGAGTGGGTATATTCCCTATTAGTGCTCATGGTCCCCAACTGTTAATTACCATTGATAGCCATTGGTAACCACTCGTCAACCAACCGTAACTCTGGGGGTTGCCAAACTGGCTTGAGAAACAACCGTGACAAAATTTATAATACCATTTAATCAACCATTTAAGGTAACCATTGATAGAAATAAGCCAACCATCATTCCTAGGCTATTTGCCATTATCAACCCTTATGAACTATCTAACCATTATGAACCAACCATATCTTGGGGTGTCCCAACGGCACCACCATTTCTCCGGACCGTCGCTGGTTCATCCCAGGCCCACGCCTATGACCCCTCCGCGCACGCCTTTGAAGCCCTTGCAGTTCTGCGAGTGCCAAGCGGCGCAAGCGGCGATGAGCACCGACCACGTACGTGACGAGTCCTTCAAGCTGGGCCACCACCCACGGCTGGAGTTGTTGGTTTGTTTGCCTATCTTAACTTAGGGTGATTTCTAAAAGTTAATGAGGGTTCAACTAACTCAATGAAACGCTGGTTCCTATAAGTATACGGTTGAAGGTTTTGGAGCGGACGGTGGGAGCGCGGAAGACGCTTGAAGGATCTGGACTGCAGCATCACTATCCACCAAAGAACCATCACCATGAAAAGCCAACCTGAAGCCAACCCTGACCTAACCCTGACCCAACAACCCTGACCCAACCCTGAACCCAACCAGCAAGTCGTGAACCCAACCCTGAATCCAACCAGCGATGCGTAGCCAATGATCGAAGCGCTGCGAGCGGATCCGCCGTCCAGGTACTCCGATCGCTTGATCCCCAGCCGAGCTGGATCCAACATGGAGCGGATCGCGTTTTCGAACGCGAAGGGGGAGCGAATCGGAGCTGGTGAAAGTGACCAGTCCGTGAGAATGGGGATATGAATCATGGTGAAGGATGGTTGTGAATGGTTGATGATGGTCAATGGTGGTTGATGATGGTTGGTGTTGTTGCTGGTTGTTGCTGATGAGTGTGAATGGTTTCTGTTTCTTTTGGTTGCCAAGTTGAGTTCCACCTGGAGGAACTGAGAGCATCAGACAGTTTCGACCCCTAGCCTTGGATGGTTGAAGGCATCACCTATGGACGATAGATGACGATAGCCTTGATTTTTAAGGCTTACCTTGCCGGAGCAGTCCACAGCTGGGGAACAGCTGCTTGCAACAGGAAGATAACCAAAGAACCGGTGGAGCAGTGTTAGGATTTACCCCCGGTGCCTAGTTGATTGGGACCACATGGGCGCCACGTGATGAGCTGGG
>VSDK01009906.1:25082-45924 GCA_009767595.1 Symbiodinium kawagutii
CAGCACCTGGCACACAGCACCTGCCGACAGCACCTGGCCCCAGCACATTCCTGCACATTTCACCAACAGCACCTCCCGACAGCACCTGCCGACAGCACCTGCCGACAGCACCTGCCGACAGCACCTGGCACCAGCCCCTGGCACACAGCACCTGCCGACAGCACCTGGCACACAGCACCTTCAGCCAGAAAGTTCGCCGACAGTGACCTGTTATTTGGGAAGTAAGAACCCCTATAGCTTCCAGCTATCTGGGGAATAAATGTTGATACACTAAAAATCAAACGAATAGTATTTTTGTCAAGAGGTAAAACCATGGTTTTGTCAACCAACCCAGTTAACTACGACTTACACCGGGTTTATTGGTAACCCACTACTAGTTAGAACAGGAAACCACAAGTAAGACCAGGTTTATAACTACTAGTATTCCACTTAACTACTAGTATTCCACTAGTAACACCTGGTAACTACTAGTTCTAGGTAAAACCGGCTTGGTTGACCAGTGCAACACGTGGATTTTCCCGCGTTGATTGCTACCCACCTGGAGCACTCCACGGCCGCTCCTGCGCCACGATTTCCCCGGACAGCACGCGCTCTCGAAGAGATTCGTTGCCAACGAGGACCATGTTGTGTCCTGAGGGATGCCACAGAAACGGTGGTACCAGGCACGGGTAAGGTCACCCTATAGGGTCACTTAGGGTCAGGCCATTGGTTAAGCCATGGATATCTATGGTTATCACTTAGGATAAGCCATTTAACTATGGTTAATCATGGTTAATCGTGATTGATATGACAGCTAAGAAAACAGAATAGAGAAAGAAACAAATGTGGGGGTTTGTTAAAATACCTGACCCCCGGTTTAATAAATAGGGTGCCCTCCTCAGCACAATTATGAGTTTCAAAGCCAATTACGGTTCAAGGTAAATTTCGGTTGCAGTATCACCAACCCTGGTTGTGCTTCTATGCTTACCCAGTTCTTCTGACCAGTGTATTCTAATGAGCCATTCTACCTATGGCTGATCATCAGGACTGCAGAAACCTTGCAGAATCTTGGTTTAGTGATCATAGAACCGATCCTTTCTTAACCAGTATATACCATCCACGCTGATTGTAACACTTATCATGGCGACATGACCACACTTGACTGTCACATGATTGATTGTTTGTTGCAAAACCATTAGAACAATGGTTTAACAATGATATCACAATTATAAACCCGAATAATCATGAATGTAATCATTGCATCGCTGGCTTGATGGTTGTGTAAGCATCATATACCCTTTCAGGCCGATTGTCAACCAACATATTTTTGTTTTGGTGTCATACCATGAAATCACCGTGCCTTATGCACACATTACATACCATTAATGTTGACTTTTGATTAGAGCCATTGTATAATTGTATGTAGTGGGCGTGCAGTGGTCACATACAATAATCGTCCCTTGCATGGTATAACGACAATTGTTGATTAATGACTTTGACCATCGTATATCCCACAAATTAGCCAATGTTGATATAAATCCTTTTATAACATATATAACCATTGTCTAACAAATAAAGCCATTCCATAACCGTTATGTCATCACCTGATGCCATCAACGATCATACTGCAAGGGTGATATAACCCTATAACCCTACATAACTACACTATAGCAGTCAAGAATTGGGAATCAATGCTGCTATAGTATAGTTATGATAGCTATAATATAGTTATACATAGCTTATAACTACTATATACTACTATGATACTATATACTGCTACAGCAAACCCTTCCCAGCAGCCTCATCACCCCACTGAGGCTGCAAACTGAGCATTCGAGCCTTGGCACCACTCCATCAGTAGGGTCTGTTGGGGTGATGCTTAACCATGCGCTTCAGCATGGAGGTGGTAATGATCATGTTGTGTATATCATTAATGATCATTACCACCTATCAGCTTCTTAAAATGATCAGTTGAACATGATTTGTTTCTCAAAATGAGGAATGGTTGGGGGCACCGGTATTTGAATGATCATGTCAAAGTACTGTTTGGCTAGTTGTAGGGCTTTGCCGCTTTGCCATACTGGAGCCGGTAGACTCACAACAGTTCGATTCTGGCAACCGCTCAAGTGTTACTTGCACTTGATCATGGCACATATGACATTGCTGTGTGTGCAGCAGCGTGTCAAACCGACCATATGTGGGCAAACCTCTGGATGCTGAACACAGCACATCGTTCTTTCATGATCTCGCTCTTTCTTTTTAGCTGGCACACCATCACATATGACTGAACTCGATCATGACATCATCAGGGGGTTCTCAAAATAGGCGTACCCCCAAATCATCCAGGTTCCTAACGCTTCTTAACCATGAATAGTAACAGAAACAAACCAACCGTAACTTGGGGGTACCCTTGTGGCTTGCGAAACGCCCATATGAGATCACATGAATCACAGGATCAACCGTGCCCCTTGGACTTGTCTGCGCCCTCTAGGCTCTGACGTGTTGACGATAGTCAGCCGTGCGGCCTGAACCAAGGGTTCGATGACTGCAGTTGTCCAACATCTTGGAATGGTCCAAGAGACTTGTCTTCAATGCCTCAACCAACCAATAGTAGCTGGTGAATGGTCAATAATAGGGGATAGTAACTAAGAGTTATAGCGGATATATACCAAGTATATATATATATATGGCTATAATGCCTTCCGCACATCTTGTGGCGAGCTGGGTCAAGCAGTTCACCAACCAACGGCTTCATGGAGGGATAGTCACTAACAATAGGGAAAACAGCCTGGTTAGTGATGGGAGCCAGGGGGACTAAGGGTTTTGACCCACAGCCTTCTGGCTTTCAAAGTCAGAAACTGATTTTTGGCTTCTGGGCTTCGCTGACTCAGAAAAACTTCAAACAAATCAGCCAACCAAAAGAACCGCTGCTACAACTATGAAGCTACACGTGCCCGTGTTATTTATGGGGCCGTCTCTGAAATGCCGCTGGAGAACGGTACAACTCTCTCCCACAAAGCACCATCAAATTGGGGGTACACACTTCCAACCATCCCAAAGATATGATCGAACAAGGGAAGATTCCCATCATTGACCATTGTTTTCCCTATGAAACTCTTGGTGGTTGTCCCCCATTAGTTGGTTGGTTGACTGCTTCACCGGGTGAACTGCTTGACCCATGGCCATTTACGGACAACCACACGATGCCTTGCCTCTATGCAGGGCATAGAGCGTTGCTTCAATCTCCGATGCCACGGTGCTCAGCGGCCTCAAGATGCCATGGAAACCCGAGGATGTTGGGACTCCAAGATGGATCTCTGGCAAACGAACCTGCTTTGCCCTAGAAGTCACCATGTTTTATAAGCAAACCACCCAAAAAATGCGGAATTTTCCAGGCAACCAGGTGAGTTCACCAGTACATTTGTCTTCCGCAAGCAGTTCCTGAAAGCTGGGGAGCTGGCAAAGCCTTTTTCAGGATTTCTGCATCGGCACCTGAAGCATTGAAAGCGCTCAGCACCAAGTCTTCAAGCTCGTCCCAAGTTTTTGAAACGATTTTTGGGTTTTGTTCCATGGGCGATCATCAGCCATCATTAGCAAACTTTCCAACCGTTTGCTAGCCATCATTAGCCATGCTTGACCTTTATTTCCGATTAGCGGCGGTTAAAAATGATCTATCAACCAGGATAAGAAATCCTTTGGCAATATCAGACACTGTTGACCATTATCTACCGTCATTTGCCTTATCAACCGGCTTGCCATGCCATCATCACCCACCGGCATTTACCAGCTCATCCATCACTACCTGGGGGCCGCTGTTGGCCTCGCTCCCCCGTTATTAAGGCGGGCCTTTAATACGGGGATACCCTGAACGGCTCGGCTCATCGCTGCCAACCCCAGCTAAGGCTCCCATCCAAGTTCAGGACCTTCTAAGCCTTGCTTGATCATCTCCAAAACCTTCACCTCAGGTCAGCGATCAGCTTAAGTGGAGTTATAACTGATCACCCTGGTGATAAGGATCAATTCTAGGGTAAGATACCAAAAATTCTAAGAAAATGAACCTGGGAAACCCTGAAATTGATAGTTATCAACGGGATTTCCTGCGGTTTTTCCCGTCAACCAACCCAGTGAATAACCAGCGTCAGCTCACTTGCTGATCCATAGCTGATTTACCTACGTGAATTGATTACATCTCAATGATTTACGCAGCCGTCCTGTTTGGAATGACCTGATGATTAATCAGAATCACTCATGCTTCCTTGCTCATGTGAATCTACTTTAGCTACGAAGCATCAGTGATATCATTCAATCCGCGTCCGCTTGGGGCATTGACGATACCATAATTACCTAGCGAGAAGCTGCTGAATCGACCGATCGCTCACTGCCATGTGGGTCAGTTTGGGCTCGCGCGCTGCCTTGAACCAATCACCCATCCCAAAGTCATGTCCAGTTTCTAGTCCAACTGTTGGGATGTTCACCCGCCCATTCTTTGTATGGTTGCTTGTCCCACGTAGCGAAAAAGATCCTTGCGTGGCGATTGCGGTGGTGCGAGCTGCAGCACACTACCCGAAGCACAGAACCCAAACACACCCCAAGCAAAGCCCAAGAACGAAATCGCCAAACGGAGTCTCTAAACAACCCTAGGCTGTCCAAAAGGAGAACTTCCATAGCTAGTGAGTTTGGGCGTTGGGGTCCGTTCCTGGCCTCCCGCGCATTACTACGTGCCAGTGGCCGGGATCCCCCGTGGCCGGCGGCAAGCCGCTCTGGGATGCCGACTCTCAAAGCCTTGTTCTCGGGCGTGTCCACATTCGCAGGTTTGGGCTGTTGCCGCCATCTCCTGTGGTGACACCGTCATGCTTGAGATGCTGTGACCTTGATGCTCTCCTATGCCACTGGCAGATTAGCATGGCAAGATTGAAAGATTTCTTTGTTCAAATAAAATATTAAAAAAGATGTGTTTTTTGAAATAAATACGGATCTAGTTCAAAAAGAGGTAGAGCGATGAGAAATTGCAGTGATGTTCGGAACAATAGGTTATTAAGAGATGTTCATATTGCCTATTAACCTCCGTTCATGCCTCTGTTTTTCCAGGCTCCCTGTTGTTCATAATCATCATCAGCCATCAGGGCAGTGATCTGAAACATGCCAAGCCCCCTGTCTCACCATCCAACTGGTGCACCAACGGACCCGACCTTGTTACTTACACCCAGGGCCGCCATGGACGCGGCGCACCTAAGGGAGCTGCCACCCCGCAGGCTGCTGCTTCGCTCCTGCTGAGAGCCATGCACGGACCTCTGAGGTCCGCTGCGCGCGCCGTTTTTTCACGGCCACACCAGCCTGGGTCCCGTCACACGTGGAAGCTGCTGGTTTAGACTGGTTGATTGATGGTGAATTGATGCTATAACCTTGGTTAATTGATGGTGCAAAGAATCAGGTGCTTCATGATGTTTAATGATAACTGAAGATGTTCATCAACCGTTGATGATGACTGCGCGGAGAAAAGCCAAGCATAAGCATTCATGTGCGCGATACTCTACGATATAAGGCATAGTATTGTTGGACCCCCAACTAACCAGCTCCATCTGTTGGACGTCACTGATGACATCTTAATCTCGCCAAAAGATCTCCTTCCAACTGTCATCAAATTCTTGGCATCCGAAAATATTCTATGCAAAAAGTCTAAATGAAACGTGGGAATGAGATAAATGATCCAAATCTGTGCGCATCTTGATATCCAGATCTCTACTTCGATCATGTCTCGAAACCCAACTGCCCAACCCCTCCGAAAACTGCACCGCAATCTTGGCATCAAACGGTGAAGACGGTCAAAGGCTTTGCCCAAGGTCTGTCGGTGCTCCCACCTTGGCGTTTCCAAGCTGTCAGTCGGTTCGCGGGTCCCTGGTTGGTGAAGGCTCCCTGCTGTTCCGTGTCGCCTTCTGGGCGTAGGAGCTGGAAGCCTGTGCTGGTTGATATGACTAGGGTGAATGGCTACCCACTTTATGACATACAGTAGGAGCTTTGCCCAGAGACTAAACAGGAGTTCACAACACGAAACATCTGGAGTTCACAACAGAACAGAAGAGCTGCACGTAAAAGGTCCGCCGGCAACAGCACTGTTGCTACAAGCCGCTTTTAACGCGTTGAAGACATCAGGTTAGGCTTTTTTGCCCCTCTCTAGCGGAAAACATTCACAGTTGCGCATTATATAGAGGCAAACTTTTGGGAGAGGGTCTGTGCCAAAGTATCTAGATACTTATCACAAACCATGAGAAATCCATCATTAACATTGATCACGGATTTCTGATGGTTTATGATCATGATCCATCCAGATGGTCGTTACATCAGATCTCATGATCATTATAAGTTTGATTATCAAGAACTATCATCAGCATCCCTGCAGTCACCAGCGAATGACCCGGAAAAACTCCGCACTTCCTCCCTCAGCTTCCAGCATAATGGCCCGGCCAACCGACAGGTTCAGCAGACAGGCCAGACCTCGACATGAATTTTTGTCGCACGGCTCCAGTCAACATACTCAGCTTGTTGGTTTCTCAAAATAGGGAACCCCCCAGTTATCATCCAGCTTATAAAACTCATTCATATTAGTAAACCTCACTTCTCTTAATAAACCTCATTCATATTAATGAACCCAATTTATGTTAATAAACCAACCATCTTTGGGGGCCCCCAGTTTATGAAGCAATTATACTAATAAATAATAAACCCAGCGTGTCAAGCATTTATAGGTAACAAACCAATCAGTTTTGGGGTCCCCCATTTTGAGAACCCGCCGCATAGCTGCTGAGCAGACCTTGTGGGTGAACACCTGAATCCTTCGGCTGTTGGAATGGCATCCACGTGGTTCATCGTGTTGCTGTTTATTCGGTTCGGATAGAAAACGGTAGTTGGTATCCCTTCGTTATCTTGCTTTAAAAATGGCATCTTGTTGTTTTTTGTGGTATCTTGCTTTTAACCACCCACTTTTTCAAAATTAAGAATTTTACCAGTTGGTATCACTTCGGGTGAAAAATGGTATCACTCCACTCAAAAATTCTTCACTCAAAATGAAAAATTCGACCAGTTGGTATCATTCGCCTTACTATTGCATTACTCTTCATTCGCCTTAACCACCCAAAATTTGTCACCACTCAGTTCACCTCCTGTGGTTGACCCCTGGCCCAGCTCCAACCCCTAGCGCCCCCCGCAGGCCATACTTCGCATGGACGCCTCATGGCCTTCGCTCTCTGGGCCCTCCTGAGCTCCGCTGTCAACCAGCTGGCAATCCACCCTGGTGAACGGTTCAATGGCAAGATATGGCTATGGGTCAATATTAACCAACTAATGGGGGATGATGACCAACCAATAATAAGGAAAACAATGGTTAATAGTAGGGGAACCAGGGGTACGGGGTTTTGACCCACAGCCATATCAATATGGGGATTAGAATGGTTGATCATACAAGGTGGGCCCCCAACCACTTATAAGTTGGGTTATAACCCCATATAACTGGTCTGGTAGTTAACCCTAGTTAGATTAGTTGTAAACCAACTTCAAAATGGTTGGGGGCCCACTTTGTAGGGATCTACAGGGGATTATAATGGTTTTTCTGGGATGATACTGGTTGATAATAGAAATCTATGGGTATAACCACCAACAATGATATCAACAATGGTTCACAATAGGATCTATAGGGGATTACCACCAACAATGGTTGATAATAAGGTTCATAATGGTTGACAATAGGGGGATCTATAGGGGACAACCAGCAAGAATGAACATATATAGGGATGATCATGTTTTTGGGGGGGATTATAATGGTTGATAATAGGGATGAATAGAAGCCAATCAGCAACTGGTATCTTTGGATTATTTTGGCACAACGCGGGCGTTTCTCAAGCCACGGTCGATCAGTGAACTGTCCTGTTAATGACTCCCTTGTTACCATTGTTACTCCTGCCTAGCAGTGATGGTCAATCATGACGATGTCATGATAGTCCATAACAGTTGATCGTCACCAAGCACATGGGTGTTTCTAAAAATAGGGGACCCCCTGAGTTATCATCCTTGATATATAAATCACCTTTAGTGATAAAGCATCCAAAACTTGGGCGAACCCCCATTTTAAGAAACCACCATATTGTAGTTGTTTAACCATTGTTGGTGATTCTCCCCGATTGATCCCTATTATCAACCATTTTAATCCTCACATGGGTGTTTGCCAGAATAGTGGTATACCCAAATCATCCAATACTCATCACTTCGTGTATCAAATCAACCATAACATTCCATCATCCGCATTGCTCATCTACCATAGTTGCTGACACAAAACAAGTCCTGAAGGCTTCAACCCTTTCCCCAAGCCTCTCTCAAGCATTGTCCCCACGTCATAACCAGGTCATGCCATCTGAAGCCGCGGTCACTGATGGCTCCCGGGACCTCCACACCTCCCCGGGCGCCTCCAGTTTTGCAACGCTATCCGTGAGGAGTTCGCCCAGCAAAGGGAGGCCATTGGCCTTGATGAGTTCGAGGCTAAGGCTTGGGAACCCGTGGGGTTTGGTGGTCTTGGTCCCTAGGGAACTAGTGGGAACCCGTGGGGGTTGTTGATGGAAAAAGCTTAAAGGAATGGATGATGCGCTTTTGAAAGAACACTTTTGTGGATGGTTCATCATGTTTTTTGAATGGTTAGAAGTCACCTGTTGAGGTCAATCACGCTTTTATGATGCTTTTAATTGGCGAAGAGTGCTTCTGAATAGTTGAGAATGATCGACCAAGAGGAAATCTACCAACCATTTGCCAAGGACTGGAAGAGTCTAAAAATAATTGGATGTGCTTGCAATGATTAGTCCATGGAGCTTGGACGCACTGCCTGAGTTCGGATTCCTAGTGATCAACAGCACGCAAGGATACCAAGGGAGCGCAGGCATGGCAAGCTGAAGACGCCATGGGATACCGTGGATACCAACACCAGGATACCATGGATTAAGATGGGCGATGTGTCCATGGTAAAATCATCAGCAACTGTTATCTTTGGACTATTTTGACGAACTCTCTGGCTTGATACATTGCCCCTACCAAATGCAAATCATCATCTCATATGCCATCCAGTTCCTGCACTGAATCCTATTCCTGTTCCGGAAGCATCACTGCACCGTTCGAACACCTTGGAGAAAGTAAGGAAAATCACAACAGAAAGCGAGGAAACAACACGCTGGACCATGCGTGGATTGCATTTCAGACATCACCGATCATGAGAGGGGAGGGTATTGTGCAAACATTGGAGTTTGGGAACTCCACTCACTATATGAGTTGGGAGACTGATATTATTGTTCTTCCACAAGAGTAGTGGGGTAATTCTTATTGAACTCATATGAACTTCTAAACTAATATGTTGGTAATTCCTGTGAGAGTATATTGTAAAACCTATAAATACCTCTAACCTCTGGTAAACCAACCTGGAAGCTCAAAATCACCATTTTCAATAGGTAGACCAGCTATGAATGGGGAATTTTGCGCACAACGATGTTACTTTACCAGAGTGTTCCACACTATTAAAAAGCCAATGAATATCCCTAACTTCAAAAAATGTTCCTTAACTTTTACAACTCATAATCTTCATCATATGGGTTTTCAAAACAAAAATCTCTGTTTTATATTACAAAACCTGAACTTATCACATCATGTTAGGGATATCTATTGCTGTATCTAAGTTGCGTTTACTTTTATAAAACCAATATGTATCCCTAACATCGTCCCTTCGAACTCCCACAAGTTGCGATCCGTTGCAAGTCCTCATGGGACGAAACCACCGCGACTCCCAGTGCCAGGGCGCCACAAAAGCTCCGCGACAGACTCGAGAGGATCTGGACCTGAGCGTGGAAAGGGCACGGTTGGTGATGAAGACCTGGTGGGTTAAGGTTGGTTAAGGTTGGTTAGTTAGACCTAGCCCCGGTGGTTTCTCAAGTCATAGGGGACCCCCAGTTATCATCCAGTTTATTAATCATTATTCGCAGTAAACCAACCATTTTTAGGAAGTCCCTATTTCAAGAAGCCCCCAAATGTGTTTCAAGATATCGCCAGCATGGTGAGTGATTCAATGGTTGCAGGTAGTTTCCCATTGGATGAACAAAGTCATGGCTACAAGTAACCATGGGGGTACCACTGGCAAACATTTACGATCAAGTTCAAGAATCACCCATTTCCTCAAGGATGAGGAATGACCTAGAATGAATGATGGTTAATTCTGCAGGATTTCACTCTTGTAAACAAACCTGGTTGCATGGAAAATCCATCATTTATAGCTGGTTTACCTTCAAAATTGGGGAATTTCCAGCGCAACCAAGTTCGTTTACCCGAGTTTCTCTCGAGTCCGTGGAGATTACTCTTGAGCCAGCTATGGCTACCCGCACACAGCCCCTTGTATACATCCCAACGCTTGCAAAACCATGGGATAATCAAAGCAACAACTAGGATAGCTGATGAGTTTATGATGTTGGCACCTGGAAAATTGCTCACATGATCCTTATCAACATCATCGCATTTCAATTTGTGTCGGTTTTTTTGGTTACTAGAATCAACTATCATTCACCAAGCATCATCTTTCCTGCGCATCCTCCTGTTTTCACTTAGCTGTGTATCGGACACCTTGAGCACCCAAGCTGGTATGAAAATCCCATCGCTTCTTAGCCAACCATCAGTTGAACTTGCAGGGGGATATGCTTCGTGGTAGTGAACTTTGCCTGCCCCAAGACCGCCCCTGGCAAACATGGACGACCGCCCCGCTGTCTCCAAGCTGCACATGGACCAGGAGCAGCCCAATGCTTCTCATTCTCCTTTCAGTTTCAATTTTCGAAAGGTGCATGTTCCATGATGTTCCATGATCTTTCACGATCTTCCATTATCTTCCATGCTGTTCCATGATGTTCCCTCCTAGCATCAAGATGATCTTCCGGTTGGAAGACCCCTAAGGTCATGAATTTTGCACTGCCTTGGCTCGCCTGAGACTCCCCCAAGCTGGAGCTTTTGTCTTCAGCTCTTCCAACCTCAGGGCAGCTACTCAATGGATCCATCTGGGTGAAGCAAAACTTGGAAAATATAAATTGATAATAGGGATTACAAGTTACAAGTTTTGCTTCACCCAGATGGATCACCAACATGTTAAAACAGTATTCTCCTACTAGTAGGAGCTAGAAAATCACCAACAACAATTGTTAAACAACTACTGTATAATTACTACTATTCAAGTAGCAAGGCTTAGTTCACCGCTAACATACGTTAGCTGGTGGTTTCTCAAACTTGGGAACCCCGAACTTATGGTTGCTTAATAAACTGGATGATGACTGGGGGAGTCCTTTGTGATTTCAGAAACACGCAAGTAGCAAGTCTAAGGTTTTATTTCGTCCCAATCACCTGGCATTCGGCATTCCAACCTTTCAACCTTTTGTCATCCAACTTAGGAGAAACCTTTGGTTTTTGCTGAAAAACCGCTGTCCAGGTGGGCTTGCCACAAGCTGCGAACAGCAGGCACCACGGTCCAACAAGGTAGCCTAAGCTGCACACATGCTTCCCAGCGTTTCCTCAGTCTTGCCGGCTCAAGCTGCAGTCATGTGGCCAAGTGACGTTCATGTCTCAAATCCCGCGGGTGCTGCTCTACTGCGGTGGTTTTGAATATTGGGTGGTGGTGTCGAACCCTATGAAAAATATCAGTCAACCAACTATTTGCCAATAATTGCATTGGTCTGTTCGTTGCTGACAGTCGACAATGGTCAAAGATGTTAATTGCATGTGGGAAAACAGAAAACAATGAGTCAACCATCACTAGTTACAAACCATGAGTCAACCATTAGTTAGATGGTTGATGGTTAGGAACTATTCATGGTTGACCATCAACCAGACGCGGAAAACCTTTGGCTCGCTGGTCAACCATCAACCATCGCTAGTCTTCAGCGCACCGTAACGAGTCAACCCCTCGCACTTCACACGTGCGGAGCCCCAGATCTCAGCGGAGGCTCTTCGTCTAAAGTCCTGCGCAAAAGACCTGAGCGAAGCTCCGCGTTGACGAAGCGACCAACCCCGGCGATGGCCGCCATCAGGGTTCAACTCGGTTGATACGGTGAAGCCCAGGGGGGAGTTATGAATGGTTTTATTGGATGGGTGAATCAATGGGTTGTATTCAATGGTTTTATTGGATAACAATTAAAAATATTGGTGAATCCCATGATGGGGTTATCAATGGTTTTACTGGATAGTATGGGTGAATCAATGGGTTTTATCACTGGTGAAATCAAACCTGGCTGTTTTGTTCCGGGCAAAACCCATCTGTTGACAAATAATGGCTAATTCGATAACAAGAGTGGCTATGATTGCTTCATCATATTGACAAGAACTGGTACCAAGCCGAGAAACCCCAAAAACTTGAGGCTACCAAGTTCAAGTTGCTAAGGAGCGCACGGTCCGCAAAGTCTTTTCGACTCTGTTCCTGGTCAAACTGAAAAATCAAGTCAAAGGATGTCAAAGGCATTGACTCATTTCAGCAAATCCACAAAAATGGGGTAGCCTAACATCCATAAAAAATTAGCAAATCCACAAAAATGGGGTAGCCTCCACAAAAAATTGAGATGTTTCACTGGAAATCGAGTGGTACCCCATTGTCAGTATACTCCCAGTTGCCAAGAGCTGTGCTTTGACATCAAAAACAACCTTGCACTTGCGATGTTTCGGTTCATAGCGTTTGCGAGCCTCCGGCGGCAAGGGAGTGTCATCGATCCTTGGCAACCGGAGTCACAGCGTCGACTAACATCTGCTGCAGCACACCCGCCACAAGTTCTCATCGCTCAACCCGTTGGATCTGAGGTTGCGACAACTCCTCCTGTGGAAGGCAGCTGAACCGGCCACTTTCTCAAGACTTGGGATGTGGAAATCGGGATGAAACCGGTCCCAACAAATGTGAAACGCCCAAGATCAACGGGAAAATCTCAAAGTTGCCCTGAAAGTCCCAACCAATGTGGAAGTTTGATCAACTGTGGCAACTTTGATCCATTCGTGGAAACTGTGGCAACGGAAAAGTCTCAAAGTTCACCCCCCGCAACTCCTGAAGATCGAAGTTGGAATCCACAAAGGCATCCAGTCTCTGCTCGAAACTGCTTTGCCGTACGACTTTTCGCTTGGATCCATTGGACTCCGTGGGAGACCGAACGGGTTCAGCCTTCGGACCCGCTTGGGACTCGGAAGTTGCCAGTGGTGTCAGCAGCGTTAGAGTTAACTCTGGTGGAACCTCAACAGCAATGGAGTCATGACACGAAGTCAGATTGACACAGATGTACTCTGATTGATGATGCTGTGGTTGAGAATGCCCAATATGGGCAAAGAACTGAGAAATGCAGATATTTCAATATCAAAGCATTCATGACTGCTCCGAAGATTCCGATCAACATCTTCAAAAGCCGAATCTTTGTCTTCCTGGAAGATGCTTGGTATGATGTTGTTTGATGCTGAGCAAATGACTGTGCGAAGACGCTTCGTCGCCCTCTCGACTGCAGCCTGCTCCACCTCGTTGGACGACGCAAATGACGGGCGAGGGCGAGACAAGCATGATCAACCAGTCACGTGACTACTAAGCAGCCCCTTGACCACTCTCAAGCACTGCCGACCATCATTGTTGGTTGGGTTGTCGACCTTATGCTAAAATTCGAATGAAAGATTGGTTGAATTTATTGTGACCCGTTGAACCCATCATGAGCGGAAGCAAACTCCATCAGATGGCTCGGGCTTGGTTGGTTTCATGGCTCTCAATGAACCCATCATTAAACCCTGATGATGAACCACTGGTTGTTATCCCATGGTATGGTTGATTGATGCTTGTGACCGTGGTTAATTATAGTGGTTAATCATGGTCCAGGACGGTTGATGCATCAGTCAACCACTAGGAGTCACTTTCATGTGGTTATAGTCCACTTTCAATAACCACTGTATGTGATAAATGACCAAGTATAGTGGTTAATCATGGTCAAGTAAGGGTCAACCACTATAGTTGAGAATTAACTATGGTTCAATGAATAACCCACCATGGTAGATCAAGTATAGTCCACTTTTGTTGATCACTATGATGGTCAATAAACCCATTTGACCCATCATCAACAGAACTCCGGTCCCCTTGAGGCTTCGGCTGTTGCCCTGAGTTCATCCGCAAAGGTCCGACTGGACGGCAGGGTCGACTGCAGGGTCGACGGCAGGGTCGACGGCGGCGTGGAACTCGACATCGTCATGGCGCGGAGCCGAAGAGCCTTCCCTTCAAAACAAGGATTGAGGACGTCATCATTGTGAAGCCAGTCAGTGGCCTGGTAGATTGACTGGTTTCATCTGGTTTCTACATTTTTGTGCTGATACTGGTTTCTAATCATGTTGAGGATGGGGAGATCTACAACTGTAACAGATAGCGATCGCAACAGTGAGTTGACCAAAAAGTTCTGGAGAATCATGCACAGGTTTGAGAAAGCAAGCATGGTCCAGGCTTGAAACAGTCGGAATGTTCGAGAAACTTGAATGCCAAAAAAAGGTGTCCCGTTTACTGATAAACCGCAAGATGCACAAGTTACATGCACAGCGAACTTCTCTATCGCCTCCTTGGTTTGATATGTTGCGGGAAATTACTGTGGAGGGCCACGGCTGTCAGGTAGTTTCAGCTTTTGACTCCATGTGCTTGCGCGAAACAGCAAAAAACTCCATACGAGTTTGGGTCTCCTTGAGCCATGTCTTAGGGCGGCATGGTTGTGAGCACAAGCAGAAAACGTTTGAAAAAAACTGTGCGTTTTCGAACACTTCACTTCATGATGGATTCCAGCTCATGCCCTCCTGGGTTGGCTTCTTAGAGCATGCACACTTGATCATTCCAACAGCAACCGTGTATGAGCCGCAGACAAAAAGTTCTTGCTCAAATCATACACTGATCATTCGCCACCATGGTTGATGAGAGTTGAGAATGATGTTTGGTAGACAGCAACCACTAGCCGAATGAATCATTACCCACTTTTTGCCATTCTCCATCATCAATCATGAAAGTCAGTCACACCTAATGATCTTTAATCATCATTGATAATGATGAATGATCAATATAGCGGCAATAGTATCCAGTGGAAACCACTAGAAAACATTAGGTGTCATTATCATTAAAGTCATCAAAGTTCATCATGACAACAAATGGTATTGAAGAATGATTCATAGGGCTACCAATGATCATGGTATTGATGATCATTAGTCATCAATACCATTACAATAATCATTTATACCACCATAAATTGATACCACCATAATTGTCATTAATGCCACTATGATTCTCATTTTTACATATCCATACCATGCTGATTGATACTGGTTAACGATCTATAATGGCTACTGAAGCTACTGGCACCACCTTCTTGCCATGGTCGATCGCTCGGAGAGACTCAATGATTTTGCCTCACAGGATGGTTGGGTGGATTCAGCGTTGATTGAATGGTTGACTGTTGACCTGTAGTTTATGGTTGGTTGAATGGTTGACTAGTTGGTTGATGATGGTTGATGATGGTTGATGATGGTTGATGATGGTTGATAGCAGTCAATCAGGATCTTTCGAAATGGAAGCTTAACAACGACTAATGTTGGCGAATTGTGTTTCTAATTGTGTTTGAAAGAGTGGTCAAATCGTTAACTTAGCCAACGTTAACTATTACTTAACTAGTACTTTTGTAAGAAACCATTTCTTATGATAGGCAATATTGAATCCTAAGAGTTAATGTTGGCTAAGTTAACGTTCATGAGAAACCATTTTTCTACTTTGCCAACATTAACTATCACTTTAACCATTGCTAATTCAAAGCGCTTAATGGGAATCAATCCTACCAGTGGTCACTGGTTTTAATTAGAAGGTGACGAATCCTCGAACTCAAATCACCGCAATGGATTCATAGGGTTCTGGAGGGAAAAAAAAATCACAACGCTTGCACAACGGTTTCACAGTGGATAATTCATGGTCAATTAACAATAAGTACATTGTTAACTGATGCTAATTGATGGTTTACAGCTATGTTCAATAATGATTACCATCTGTGCTTGTTCTCATTGATGGTTCGTCAATTGATGGTTTATATCAATGATGTAGGTAGTAAATCAATAGTAAGTTCATGGTTAATCTATGTTTGATAATTATGTTCAATGATGGCCGTCATTGATGTCAATAGTGGTTCACATGTGAATGGTTCATATGAGTCAAGACCACCCCTGCTTCCCCATCATCAACCATTGGTTGCTTAATATTGACCCATAGCCATATAGGGGGCTCTCAAAATAGGGAACCCAAAAAAAATGGTTGGTTTATTACCATAAAACGGTCAACATTGGATGATTTGGGGGGTCCCCGATAACTTGAGAAGCACCCATATAATTGGCGTGTTGATTGGATTATCAACATCCAGCATAACCATATCATCATATTTATATGTATTTGATATCTTAAAGTGATATAACCCATAGTGATATATTAATTATTTAATTTTGATATATGGCTCTGGGTCAAAACCCTGTACCCCTGGTTCCCCTATCATTAACTATTGTTTTCCCCATGAAATTGTTGTTTGATATTGATGGTTAATATTGACCCATAGCCATATCAAAATGTAAACCTTACACCCCTATGGCTTGATAGCAAGGGGCTAAAATCAATTTTAATATATCAAAATCATAGCCCTTCATGATGGCCACCCGCATCACCGCCGACCTCCGGAGTCGTCGCGAGGAAGTTAAAGAGTTGGTGCACTGGCGCCTGGGGACAGCGCAGCTCCCGCGGCTCCACGAGTCGATCGACCCCCGTTGAGTCGTCACAGGCTGGGCATGGTGCCAGCCCTCCGACATGTCTCAACGCATGGGGAAATCCAGGCGAAAATCCGCCCTGGAAAGAGCTGAAGTTCAATGGTTGCATGGAAAATCATAGAAAATCCACCATAGAAATACGTGACCTGTTGAGAATGAGCTGGTTTTTCCAGGGAATCGTTGGACTGGGATTTACCTGATGCTTCACCAGCTGTCGTTGGACTCGGATTTACCTGGTGCACCACCTGAGCCTCCAACAGTCACAGTGCAAACGGCCTCGTGCCACGAGTTTCATGGGCGTCATGGGAGCCACGAGAGATCCCAACTGCTTCGACCCTGGTGGAACCCGCAGTTCAGGCCCTGGGTGGCTACCCTCCCAGGCACGAAGCCCGAGGGCACTGAGCCCTGGACCAAAGAAGCCAACGCCTCAGCAGCGACGCAGTGCCATGGAACATGACGACACGACCAAGGGCCCCACGTCGCACAGCACGACCTTCCCCTGGATGTCCGGGAGCTTTTCCCTGCATCAGATTTCACCATGGTCGGTTCATTGATTCTTTGATTCATTGATTGCTTGATCGATCGATTCATCGATTGATTTCGATTCACCACGGATCAAGCTACATTTAAAAAAAATGTTACATTTAAAAAGTTTAAAAAAGAATGTAATAAGACTTCCTTCTTCGCACAAAGTCCCACCTCAAGAAGGGCGAGAAGCTTCTGACACTAAAGACCTGGGAGCGCTCCCCAGTGGCTCTCCTGCTGCTGACTTCATATGTCTCAAGCCATAGGGGTACACCCAAGTTATGGATGGTTTCTTGGTGGCTAAGAATGGTGATTCACAAGGGGGTAATAAGCAATGATAGGGGATATACCAACTATAATGGTTGGAACTTGTTACTATAAATGTTTGATATTGGATGCTTTGGGGGGTCCACTATTTTGAGAAGCACCCGCATCCCTGGAAAGGTTGCTGGAAATTGATCGGAATCTGCTATGGAACAGCATCAGCTCATCAGTTTCCAAACCATGAATCATGGAAATCTAAGATGCTTTCAATCAGCTTTTCCAGCAACCTCTTGAAGATTTCCAGGCCTATGAAAGCAAACCAATCCATTTCCAACAACCATCCATCTGGAAATTCGTGAGCTTTCTCGCATCATCCGGCAGTGGGTCAAAACCCTGTACCCCTGGTTCCCCCACTATTAACCATTGTTTTCCTTATCTAATGGCTGGTTGTTATCCCCCATTAGTTGGCTGGTTAATATTGACCCATAGCCATCCCAACGTTGGTGAACCACCAGCTGTTCAGTCGGCTGCACTGCAACTCAGCTCAGGTCGCTCAGAAAATTTCGCAGCATCAGAGCCTCGTTCAGCCAAGCGGATTCGTCAGCAGGATGCAGGCACAACACGGGATGTCTTCCACAACTGGTGTAACTACCAGTGATATCCACGATTAATCCAAACAAGTTCGATTAGAACTAGGGTAACTACCACTTATAACTACTTGGATGTAAAGCTGGTGTGAGTTCACCGTGGTTAGTTATGCCCTTTGCTCGGTAGCGCTTCACTAACCCCGTTACGAAACCATGGGAATTGGTTTTCCACTCAGTAGCCACCAACTTGGATGAACATCAGCTCCTAACTGGTGAACGTAGCGGTGGGGATTGTAACTACACTGTTTGGGGGGTTGTCTCATTGATAAATAGGTCACTAATATAACCAGGTTGATAACTAGGTTGCTAGGGTTAGTTACTATGGTTATATGATTGATTAATAGGTTACATTTCCCGTGGCTACGTTCACCAGTTACTAAGTGGGCTGATCATCCGAGCAGGGGCTCTTCAGTTAGATTGGTTCGCAGCCCAATGCTGCATATATGGTGGTTTCTCAGACCATAGGGGAACCCATGAAGTTATGGATGGATTATTACTCATTGACTACTACGAAGGATGAGTTGGGGGACCCCTATTTCGAGAAACCACCATATCCGTCGTCCGATGGCGAACTGGCGGTATGACTTTGCAGCAGAACTGCAAGATATTCCTGCAAGAAATTCATCCAAGAAGTCAGTCCAGCGAAACATCCACAGAAGCCAATGAAAAACATCAACATAAACAAATCACATTCTGCTAAACTAACCTGGTTTGCGTGGAAAATCCACCATTTCTAGCTAGTTTGCCTGTTGAAACTGCCGATGTTCAGCTTGCAGGTTAGGGACTGCCGGAGTGAAATCCAACTGGCGCAAGATTCAGTAGGATATGTTGCGTATATCCCAACTGTCAACAAGCCCAAGTTCCAGCTATATGGCTATGGGTCAGTTCACCCTTGGTCCCCCTAGTTCCCCCATCATTAACCATTCTTTCCCCTATGAAATTGCTGGGGATTATCCCCCAGTGGCTGGTAGGTTAAGATTGACCCATTGCTATATCAAGTGAGAGCTTGGGGCCTAGCTATTCTACCTTCACCCTCCAGCCATGTTTACATCCGAAGGCCCTCATATCACCACCAGTTGGCGGGGCTCGTCCAAGTCAATGGTAGACCTCTATAGATGCTTGGTTGACCTATTGATAATAGAGGTACCACCATTAGATGCACAATTAGATAATCACTACCATCTATAGTTGGTTTACCGCGGTTTACCTATCATCTAATATATTTTGATGGTTGTAGTTGGATAATGTACCACCATTATCCATTAGAAAATAACCATCGTGATCCATGACAAATGCTACCCATTAGTAGGATTCTGGATGGTAATGGATAATAATGGATATTGATGATAAGCAATGGATGTTAACCATTGATGGTCTGATACCATAGGTAATCCATTACAGATGTGGCTGTGGGTCAGTTCACCCTTAGTCCCCCTGGTTCCCCTATCATTAACCAGGATGTTTTCCCTTTGATTTGGTTGGTCATGAAATAAGCCATTGCTGATGGTTAGTATTGATCCACTGCCATAT
Source organism: Symbiodinium kawagutii (assembly GCA_009767595.1). Taxonomy (NCBI): domain Eukaryota; class Dinophyceae; order Suessiales; family Symbiodiniaceae; genus Symbiodinium; species Symbiodinium kawagutii. The sequence continues at coordinate 44,864 of VSDK01009906.1, forward strand.
GTAGCTGGTATATCCCCTGGTTCCCCATCATTAACCATTAGTTTCCCTATAGTTTGTTGGTTATCAACCATCATCAATCAATTGGCTGATGGTTAACTGCTTGATCCATGGCCATGTTAACCATTGAATGGATGGTTCTTAGGTACAACCATGGGCAAACTGAATTTTGTTTGCTGCCTCTCAGGTGTCGGTCTCCCCGCCTCCGCTCCCACTCCCCAAACATCTCGAACTCGGTTCAGAGGAACCTGGCACGCCAATCAAGCGGTGGCTTTCCCCATTGAAAATGGTGTTTTCATGGGGGATTCTAGTGATTTATAGGGGATAATAATAATAACCAACAAGAATTGGGGATATACCAATACATATTGGGTGTTTCTCAATAGCTGGGGGACCCTAAACATGGCTGCTTTATCACTGTAAATGATTAGTACTTGATTGATTCAGGGATACCCCTATTTTGAGCAACGCCCCCATTGGAAATGGTGTTCACCAAGCGTTTGAGTTCAAGCAGATTACATATCATCAAGTTAATCATGAATCATCTGCTTGATTATGAATCTAACATAATCCTTGGTTGCATACCATTCCAAGCAGGTTACACACCATATTGAAAATGAATCAAGAATCATTTCTATCTATCATGAAGAAAGCAGTTGAGGATCGCAATCATGAATCGTCAAGGGTCAAGAGTTAACCGTCAGTGGTTTTGGACTGAGCCTAAGCTCTGGTAAACTAAGCTGGCAATGTAGAATCCACCAAACATTTATTGGTGGTTTCCCAGGGTTTCCCTAGAAAATCTGGTTAAAATCCATTGCCAGGTGGCTGTGGGTCAGTTCACCCCTGTGAAATCTAGTGTGTGTTTGCTTGTGTTTCTTGGTCGAAAGTTGCCTGTGCCGATTCCGTTCTTGTGAGATTTCTATGGTGGAATTTTTCCACTCAAGCGGTCTGCCCTTTTTGCGCCACCTACGATCCTAGCCATAGAAAAAGCTGGCTGCCTCTATCGTGGGTGCTTGTGGGAACACAGTGTGAGATATCCTTCTCTGTTTCTGGTAGGGGTAGGA
>VSDK01009906.1:50593-86106 GCA_009767595.1 Symbiodinium kawagutii
GAAGTGGTGTACCGTAAACTTAGTAAGGAGGATCAAAGTGAATTTGATAAAGCTATGAAGAAGGAAATTGACTCCTATATCAGTAGTGAAGCGGTACGTATCTGCGAAGGGCATGGCATTTCACCGGAACGTGTGATGCAGATGAGGTGGGTTCATACTTGGAAAGTGGAAACTGACAAAGATGGAAAGGAAAGCGGTAGGAAGGCTAAATCCAGACTTATCATCAAAGGTTTCCAGGATCCCAGGTTAACTGAACTGCCTCGAGAGGCACCAACACTTTCCACCATGGGTCGTAACCTGATTTTCTCCTCTGCTGCTAGACACAGGACACCTTTGGAATCAGGTGACATCAAGACGGCATTCTTGCAGGGTCGGGCCAGTGAATTGGATGAAGACATATATGGCTTACCTCCCCCGGAAGTACGTGCTCATTTGAACATGACTCCTACCCAGATTTTGCGAATTGCCAAGGCCATTTATGGTTTGCTCAACGCCCCCAAAGCTTGGAACGAGTCCCTTTGTGCCTTTCTTCGTGGTGATGGTTGGATTCAACATCAATTGGACCAATGTCTTTTCAAGTGTGTTGATGGTGACAAGGTTGTTGGATTTTTGGGGATTCATGTGGATGATATTTTGACTACTGGTTTTGGTGATGTTTATAAATGTGCGATTGAGAGGTTGAAGACGAAATTCAAATTTGGGAGTTGGGACAATGCTCAGGAGAATGTGATTACCTATTGTGGTTGTGAAATCAAACAGGATGCCGATTTTGGGATTCATGTCAAACAGGAACAATTTGGAAAGGACATTGGAGAAATTGTCTTGACACCTGAGAGGAAAAGTCAATGTCAGGAGCCCATCTCAAATTCGGAGAGGACAGAAATGCGTCAACGGCTCGGAGCCCTAAACTGGCGCGCAACCCAGTCTGCGCCATGGATGCTTTCAACAGTATCTCATTTGATGGGGTGTGTGGAGCAGGGAGTTGTTTCCGACCTTCTTCTTGTCAACAAGTTAGTGCGACTTCATCGAAAACACCATGACAAAGGTTTGTATTATCCCCCCATGGACAATGATGTGACTATGATCACGTTCACTGACGCTAGCTGGGCAACGCGGAAGGACTACAGTTCCCAGGGTGGTCAATTGACCCTTTTGATGCAGAGAGATGCTTTGAATGGTTGCAAATCACCCTTCCATGTGATTTCTTGGTCGAGTCAAAAGCTGAAGCGTGTAGCTAGATCTTCCACTAGTGCTGAAACCCAGATGTCAGCTAATGCTTTGGATCTTCATGAGTTTTTGAAACTTTCTTTCTTGGAAATGGAAAGCCCACAACCAGTTTCTCTTTTACGTGCTGATGATCTGTTGCAACAATGGCGTACTTGTCTTATTGTTGATGCCAAAAATGTTTTTGATGCGGTTGTGAAAATTGAAACAGCTGGCTTACAACTAGAAGAGAAGAGGACAGCCGTGGAACTACTTGCTATCAAACAACGACTTGGTCAAGCTCGTGTGGATCTACGATGGGTGAACTCGGACCAGCAGCTATCAGATGCTCTCACGAAACCGTGGCTACATGATGTGTTGATTCAGGCACTCAAGGATGCGCATTGGCGTATTGTGTATGATCCTACTTATCAATCAGCCAAACGGGTTAGAGCTATGAAGCTGTCACAAAGTCAACCAGAGTTCTATGCTCTCTACTGCTTATGGGATCTGGCCACCGAATCGGCAACACAGGCAAGAAAGTTTTTGGACCAGTGTGAAATCTAGTGTGTGTTTGCTTGTGTTTCTTGGTCGAAAGTTGCCTGTGCCGATTCCGTTCTTGTGAGATTTCTATGGTGGAATTTTTCCACTCAAGCGGTCTGCCCTTTTTGCGCCACCTACGATCCTAGCCATAGAAAAAGCTGGCTGCCTCTATCGTGGGTGCTTGTGGGAACACAGTGTGAGATATCCTTCTCTGTTTCTGGTAGGGGTAGGATCCAGGGAAAGAAGACGACAGCTACCATTGTGGCAATCACACCCCGTACCCCTGGTTCCCCTATCATTAACCATTGTTTTCCCTATGAAACTGCTGGTGGTTATCCCCCATGAAAGTTGGTTGATTAACCTCTGACCCATGGCCAGGTTAGTTTACCAGAGGGTATCCTAAGTGACGGAGCGCCGAGTGCCACGGAGACCGAAGCGCCGCCAAACACTGCGACAGCTCCACGTACTTTCGAGATCCATCCACCACCGAAGCGAAGTGCACAAAAGAGTTGTTGTACCTGGGAGGACGACAGGACGATGAACGAATGAATGAATCAATGAATCAATGAATGAATCAATGAATCAATGAATAAATCGATCAATGAATGAATGAATCAATGAATCAATGAATAAATCGATCAATGAATGAATCAATCAATGAATCAATGGTTTATTCCTGAAATCGAGGATTAATCGTTGATTTTGGAAGGATCCCATATATGGCTTGAGAAAGCACGAAATGGTGACGATGATGGCTGGTCATCGTCATCAACGACAGTGGGCTCACGCCATCTGCGCATTGCGGGCTTGCGACCCAAAGGTGAGCATCTGCCGACGTGGCGCGACGTGGTGATCCGATCCAGTGCTGGGACTCGTCTCGTTGGGATGTGCTGTGGTACCCCTGGTGATCCAGGAAAAAATGATGGAAATTTGTTGGGATGTTCAAGTTCAACAATCCATTTTTGGGCCTTGACATCTATCACACATGATCGCCCGCTTCATTCAGCATGATGGTTGGTGATTGGATGCATTAACTGCAATTCACCCACCATTCACCACAGTGTTTGGTTAACCAAAATCAGCCATCAGAATCCACTTCAGCATGATTCAGCACACGAGCACAGCTGTTCTTGCACGCCGGCGAAACCCCAGCGCTGTTGCTCGATTCAGGCTTGACATGGCTAAGCCCGGTTTCCAACTGGTGCATCACCCGCTGGATCCTACAACAGGGTGCTGGATGATGGCACCTGTAACCAGTGGTGCTTCGTGGAAGTTCTAACCTTCCAACCATCTGGATTCACCAGTGGTGCTTTCTGGATCATGGATCATTCCATGGATCATTGGCATTCCAACGATGCCGGGCAGCCATGGCAGGGCCCACTATGTACAGCTCCGCAGTTCTTCTGCAGTTCGGTGACACGAAACGGTCGCGTTCTTCACGTCATTCGTCGGAGGATGACCTGCAGCTGTGGAAACCATCGGTTGGTACGGCTGGATGTGCACTCGCACGGCTCCTTGATGTGGTCACAAGCCACCCATGGTTTCGCAACGGGGTCAATGAACCGCTACCAAAAAATAGGGTGTAACAATGGCTTCACTAAACCAAGCTGCACATCCAGTCGTATCTTTGAAGCCAAGATGGGTGTACCTCCGTTGAAGCACAGAGCAGCTACATGGTTGGGCAACAAGCGACAGGACAACCGTATTAACTGATGGATTCCAGGCGCCACAAAGAGATACACCAGCAGCTTGTGGAACTTTCCCATGTGGTGAGAGTATTCCCACACAGTGCTGGGATCATCACCTACACATGGTTGAATTCATTGGAGTCGTCCAACAGATCCAACTATTTGTGGGTATGTGTCCCCCAAGAATGGTAAGCAATCAACGTTTCGAACCATCCCGGCAACCACTTCATTCTCTTCCCCAACCGCTGAACGAAACGGGACCAATTCTGAATCATTTTGGGTCATCCCTAACCCCAATAAGACTCGCAAACCGCCCACCTGGCTCTCCTGGTCATTGGCGCAGGAACTGAAACCAGTCGAGGTGTGCCTGGAGACATAGCCAACCACTCACCCAGCACTCACCCAGCCTGACCATCCAACCTGAGCCTGCCTTCACCTACCTGGACTTCGTCAACTTTCACCAACCTGAAAACCTATCTGAAAACCAACCTGAACACCAGAAACAGATGGTCTGTTGCTCCAAGTCTCAGCTCATGGTGTTAGACCTGCTGCCCTCAACACCAACCTGAAAACCCTGAACACCAACCAGTTCACTAACCATTCCAATAATGATAAACACTAACCTGAACACCAATCTTAAACCAACCTTAAGCCAACCTTAAGCCAACCTGCACACGAACCTGAACAGCAACGTCAACACCAACCACCCAACCATCCAGAAACGCTGAAACGATTCGCACCTCTCTTTGGCCCCCCTCGAGCTCCAGCCATGTCGGATCGGAAACCTATGGCTGGCGCTGATGGTGATGGGTTGGTGGTTGAGGAATGGCTGGCCATGGGTATGCCATCATGGCTTTTTAGAAGGTTTTTCAAGGGTTGTTTGGGGGATCATAGCCATTAAGAGTGGTGAATCATAGGGAACAATCACCAAGAGCAAGGATTCAAGAAGTACTATGTGATGGATTATTGATCGTTTTTAATGGGGGATTATCGGGATTTACAGGGGATAGTAAGCAAGTAAGGGATATACCAACAATTATGGGGTTTGTACGAACAATTATCGGGGATATACATACCAACTACGTGTTAGGCTTGCTCAAGCCAGTTTGAGACTCCCCAAAGTTACGCTTGGATCATTACTATAAATGATAAGTATAAAGGAGGATAACTTGGGGTACTCCTATTTTGAGAAACAAACATGCTATCATACAAGGTTGTTGGCACCCACACCATCATGTCACTAACCATCAGGAACCGTGATCAATCACTAAAGATGCTTCCCACTCGCCATCACAAACCATTTATTGACAACCTGTGCATAATCCTGATCATTGAGATTTTGCAAAATCAACAATCGCTAAGCCTTCCATTAGCACTCACATGATCAGACACCACGTTCAGCCGTTACCAACAACTACATAACATTCTTAGTGTGCATTGATTTACCCTCTTTGTCATCACTGAGCAACAACTGTCAAACATCCAACATCAACCATCCTGAACCCTGAGCATCCTCAACCACCATCAACAATTCCCCACCGTTTTGGATTACTATCATGATTTATCACTCATTCGCCACCCATTAACACACCATTCACCATCATTAATCAGACATGAACCACTTGTAATTCATCATTTGAACCACTAAGCACTCTCCACTGTATCTCAAGCCACATTATGAATGTGAAGGATCATCACTGACAGTCGTCAGCATTTATCGTCATCGTTGATGATTAAGAAGCCATTTGGCTATGGGTCAATGCCATGTACCCCTCGCTGTTCACACCACCAGAACAGGCCCCATGGCTGGGACGTTCACCTGCCCATTTTGGTTTGCAGTTGGAATGAGCCAGCAAATACCCACTATTAACCATTTAGCAACGGCTTCGTTAAAGAAATCACCCTAACCTTTCTTCGGATGAATCAACCATCAATCAACCAGTCATCAACCATTAAACACTTATTCACCATCCCTTAGGTCAACCAATAATCAACCATTACAATCAGCAATTCAACATTTCACCTCCATCTAATCATCACCAACAATCACTAAATATCAGGCAACCATGGATTAAGCCACTAACCACCAAGTCATGCCTGACCGTAAACCAACCCAACCTGTGAGCCATTAATGAACCGTCCTGAAGCAACTACCTTCACTAACCACCAACTATCAATCAACTATCTATCAATCAACAAACTTCACCTAACCAGCCATCATCAACCACCAACTAACCACCAATTAACTTCATCCATCACTAACTAACCATCACCAACCATCAAAAACCACGTCACTAACCATCCATCACCATCATTCACCATCATTAATTCACTAACCATCCATAACCATCATTTTCGCTAGGTTAGTTTCAGATCAGTTCCCCTAACCATCAACCATCACCAACCATCAGTCACTAAGCATCAACCCACCTCGTAGGTCACCCACCCTTCACCAACAGCCACCTGGCGGTGCGGGCGCTGGAAGCGCCATGCTGCTCTTGCGGAAAGCCCGCGCGCGGTAGCCGCGCACCTGGAGCACCACACCATGGCGGTTCCAAGGGAACGGGGAGGTGGTGAGTGGTTGGTGAATGGTTGGTTGATGGTAGTTATATGATGGCAGTTGATGGTTGGTAAATGGTGGTGAATGGTTGATGACTGGTTGACCAAAGGTTTAGTTACTGGTGAATCATTGGTTGATTGATGGTTGATGAATGGTTGATTGTAGGGAACTGCTCTGAAACTAACCTGATTATGGGGAAAATGATGGCTAATGATGGCTAATGATGGTTAATTAACGATGGTTAATGATGGTGAATGAATGATGGTGAATGATGGTTATGCGATGGCGGTTAATGGTGGTGACTGATTGGTGAATGATTGATGTGCGTGAATAGTGGTTGATGATTAGATGATGGTTGGGTAGGTGATGGGATAGCTACGGTGAGTTGATGGTTGAACAGGGGCGGAACATGGTTAAAAACCATGAAGAATGATGCTTAGCAATGACTGCAAATGGACCATACAATCGTTTGGGGATGATTGCTGAGACTTTTGGCTAATGACTTGAAATGGATAAGCCAAATGGTTGACAATTGGGTACTGACAGGCAAATGCAAAAATCTGGATATTGCTTCCATGATGGAATAGTTGAACGTATATGTGCTTTAGTATAATGAATAAAATCGATTATCAATCTGGATATTGCCTTCATCGGGCAGTGGATCATGGCAATGGCAGGTAATTGCGGTCAATGGTGGACATTATTGTGGTTTCTTGAAATAGAGGTACCCCAAGACTGGTTGGTTCCCAGAAATCATTCTTGTAAAGGATGATAACTGAGGGTACCCCTGCGGCTTGAGAAACCACCCTATGTTGCAAAAAATATGTTTAAAAAAAGAAGAAAAAATCCGAAGAAATCAAACGAACATCCAAAAAAAAACGAACAAATCAAACGAACATCCAAAAAAAAACCGAAGAAATCAAACCAAAGCTCCAAAAATCAGAAAAAAACAACTCTTCGCTTCCCTTACCTGGCCCCGGTCCCCCGGTTCCAACCTGCGAATTCGCGCGCGAGCGGCCGCCATTGGACTCCTCCACCGTGCTGGTCATGGCTTCCAAGGCCAACAGAGCGCGGCCCTCGGGGCAGGAGGTTGGCCGTCGTTTGGACGCTACGACTTGGGTTACAGAGTGATTGTTAGTTTTTCATAATGATTCATAGAGTGGTTGTAGAGTGGTTGTAGAGTGGTTTGTTCATACTACTCATAATGATTCATAGTGGTTGTAGAGTGGGGGAATCATAGTGATTGCTAGAGTGGCGGTTCATAATGATTAACCCAAGTGGTGATCAGCTATCACCACTGTATAATGGGTTATGATACTGATTAACATTATCATAATGATAACACCACTGTATTCAAGTGGTTGTTCATACTGATTAACATTATCAGAATACAGTGGGAAAATCACCACTGTATAATCACTTCTCACCCACTGTATAATGTATAGTTGTGGATATAACTACAGTGGGAAAATCACCAACTGTAGTTCAACGGGTGGTTGTAGAGATGGTTGTAGATGTTGGTTCATGACCATCATCTATGGTACCAAATGATTCTAGTGGGGTGATGTTGGTAATGTAATAAATGTTGGTTCATAGAGATGGTTCTAGTGGTGATGTTGGCAAAGGTGGTCATAGATTGTTGTAGATTAATGGTTATAATGGTCGTGGTTTGTAGATGGTTATGTACTTGGTTAGTGGTTAGGGTTCTGATGGTGGTTCTATACCTATATAGCTAGATATGGTTATAATAAGTTCATGATCACAAACAGTTGCAATGCTTTTGGAAAGGATAGCCATGCCGAACATTTGATACATGGTTCAAACCATGCTAAATCCCATTCATGTCACTGACACAATGGGAGATCCAACTGTACCTTCAGCTCTAGGAGCGGCTGTCTACTGCTGATGTCCAGGTGGTTTATGGCTTCAGCTCTACCGTTAGCCTCACAACCCGCGTGCTCTCCAAGGACTGGGCGGAGGGTCCATGCCAGAAACTCGCTGATGGATGACCCTGGCGAAGCAAAGGGCTTGCTTGCAGTTGCAGTTGCTGGCGCGTTGTCACCCGACGACTGGAGAAGAGTGGAATTGGTGGTGAAACCGTGGTGAATGATGGTGAACAATGAGAAGTAACAATGGCTAGTAGTGATTAGACCGTTGTGAATGATGGTTAACAGGGGTTCATGACTAATGTTTGCTGTCAACCCACGATCATAGGTTGATGATTGAAGCATGGTTAATGATGGTAGCTCTGAGAATGGAGTGGGAAGTGACAATCATTTGTCATTAACCAACATTCATGTGGCTACGACCCACCAAAGATGGATGACTGATATGCAACTAGCGATGAACGGGGCTAGGAGCTAGACGTGAAATGAACGGACCGTCACTCCTGAGGATTCAACCCTAGATTCCTAGCTTTAGATACACCAAAAAGCTGTTGAGGATAGGGTAGGGAAGGATCTTTTGTTCAGGATTTCACACCTTGAGGATACCAGAAACACAAAAAATGAGGATATTCGAGACTGCCCCAAAAAGGTTGTTTCTCAAGTCATAGGGGTGGCCCCAGTCATCATCTTTGTTTGAATCGATTTTAGTAGCAAACCAAACGTAACTTTGGGGTTCCCAAACTGGCTTGAGAAACCCCTGTAGTGGTTATTCTATCATTGTTGTTGGTGATTGTCCCTGTCCCTTACGAATCATTACAATTACCTTATCCTCTTCTAGTTGATTTGGGGGGTCCCCTATGGCCTGAGAAAGTACCCCAATGTGTTGAAGCCTCCCATCGTTGCAGATCCTGCCTCCACCCCTAGCTGACTGCCACTCCTGAGTGGAACGTGACTGCTTCACCATCGCCAGTTCCAAGCCAACGAAAGTTCCGAAGTGGTGAACTGTGGAAGTCAACTAACCAACTAACCAACTACCAACTAGTTGGTGGACTGTGGATGAATTACCAACTAACCAGGTAAGCAGTCAACTCACCAACTACCAAGTAAGCAACAAGTAACTAACCAACTAAACGACTCAACGACTAACCAACAAACAACTAACCAAGTTAACCAATCAACTGACCAACGAACCAACCAAACAACTGACAAACCTAACCAAACTAACCAATATTTGTGAATGATTACTAGGAAAAATAGCAAATGTTTAAACCAGCAGCCAGTTATGGTCGTAAAATTTGTAAATGAGCGTAGAAAAGAGATGAGTTGTTTCCAGGCATAGCATCTCCTCCTCCGTGACTGGTTTGCTGGGTTTCGGGCTTGGCAAAGTCTGCATCGCTGCCACCCTGAAGGAGGCAAGCATGGCCAGGGCCCCTTGCTTCGGCGCTTGTTAAAACAAACACGTTATGCTGCCATGAACAAATAATGTTACAAGTTATGTTGAAAATCTTCTGTTGTGCTACCCACCAAATCATACTTTCTAATAAGCATTTGAAGTAATAAACCATCCATTTCTGGAGTTTGCTATGGCTTGAGCATCCATCATTTAGAGAATCTAAAACTGTTACAATACAACCAATCGCAAGTACAGCTCGCTTCAAAATCAACTCGCAAGGTCGAAGCTCAACTCAGATGCGATCCATCCATGTCATAGGGATGCCCTGGCTTGGCGCAAGCTATCCTGGATCTCCCAAGTGAGACGATCCCATCTTGGTCCCTTGCTCCCCAGTTTTTGCTCATGCGCTGGTTGTGCAGAAAATGGAGGGTATGAGGTGTGTCAGCTTTGAGGTTTCCCCATGTTTTTTGGGCACGTTTCACCAGGCGTGACAGTTGGTTGTGGATCAAACACTAATCAGTGAAGACAATGGTTACACCAGGGGCACCTAGGGGTACGGGGTGAACTGACCCATAGCCAGTTGTCATCAAGAAAAGACACTGCCACTAGGCACCTTCTTTCCATCGAGGGTCGACCTCGGCCCAGAAGTAAAGTTGGAGCCTGAGCAGAACAGCAGCGTCATCTTGGTGGTGGCGGTTGCTGTTACTGTGCTTGGTGAGTCAAGATTGCCTTCTTAGCGCTTGGTAACTGTGGTGAAGTAGTGATTCCTCATGTAGAGTTTCCACTTGTGATTGGGAATCATGCTCAATGATGAATGTGACTCCAACAAGCGGCCTTGCTCATTTCAATGGTGACTGTGTGAATCAAAATTTGAAGGATGAACATGAACTTGGCATCATCTAACTGCATTCCTTGTCTGCCTAAATGGCCTGCATTGGCCCCAGGAAACTCAGGGTTGATGCGTGTGTCCATTCACAGGTCTTGTGGTGGAGGTCCATACCATCATCACCGAAACCTCCAAAATGGTTGGTGTATGTCTAAACAATAATCAACATGTGATGATTTGCGTGTACCTCCATTTTGACAAACCACCAAATTGGTATAGTTTGTAGCTGATCTCCCAGTTCGTAGTCGCTAGTTTTTGTTACAGCTTTTTGATCCGAATCTCAAGGCCATTGCCATCATATAGATCAAAATCTAATCACTATATTTTTGTTGTGAGGTCAACCAATCATTCGGAACAGAATCCAATCATTCATTGCATGGCTGTTGAATCTTCGTCCTTAAGTCAACCAGATCTATATTCCATTCAATGACAATCATGATAAGGTCCTATCCAGGATAAGAAAACAATGATCACAATGATAACCTAAGGATAATCAGAACTATTCAACCAATCATTTCCTAGCATTTGGTTAGAGCCCCTTGGTAGCTCCTGGCCTCGCTCCCCCGTAGCCCTTTACAGGACCAGCACTGGGTTACCCTTGGCTCCAAGCAGCTCCCTCCCAACCCCGGCCATCTGAGGCAACTGCGGGACAGGGGACGATGCCTCAGTGGTCAGCTACGGTGCCTGGGTTCCTGCTGGTGGTGTTCCAGTTGGTGCCCTGGATCGCTGGTGATCCGAACACGTCGGGAGATCAACTAGTTCTGTTGGTGAAATCAACCAGTCAATTCCAACCAGTCAGGGGATTGTGAGGGGGTGATTTCATGATTACAAAGGGATAAGAAGCAACAACCATGATGGAACAACTACCATATGAGGGTTTCTTTAGTCGTAGAGAACCCCAAAGTGATGGTTGATTTATTAGTATAGATGTCTAATAAACTGGATGACTTCGGGGTAGGGTACCCCTAGACATCACTAGCATTATCTAAATCTAAAATCAAAATGATCATGGGATCAAACCTGGGGGTACCCCTATTTTGAGAAACATCCATATGTTCAACTAAGCAGCGTATCAACTGGCTTGGTAACCAGTAGTGAATACCGGTTTGCAAGCTCGCAAACTTACACCGCATTTGGTTCTTCCTGATGACTAACTACCACTTGTTCCCCACCTGTCAGGTGAGGGTTGTTAGATTTTATCAGAGTTGACTGCTCCTCCTCCTTCTCCTCCTCCTCCTTCTCCTCCTCCTCCTTCTCCTCCTCCTCCTTCTCCTCCTCCTCCTTCTCCTCCTCCTCCTTCTCCTCCTCCTCCTTCTCCTCCTCCTCCTTCTCCTCCTCCTCCTTCTCCTCCTCCTCCTTCTCCTCCTCCTCCTTCTCCTCCTCCTCCTTCTCCTCCTCCTCCTTCTCCTCCTCCTCCTTCTCCTCCTCCTCCTTCTCCTCCTCCTCCTTCTCCTCCTCCTCCTTCTCCTCCTCCTCCTTCTCCTCCTCCTCCTTCTCCTCCTCCTCCTTCTCCTCCTCCTCCTTCTCCTCCTCCTCCTTCTCCTCCTCCTCCTTCTCCTCCTCCTCCTTCTCCTCCTCCTCCTTCTCCTCCTCCTCCTTCTCCTCCTCCTCCTTCTCCTCCTCCTCCTTCTCCTCCTCCTCCTTCTCCTCCTCCTCCTTCTCCTCCTCCTCCTTCTCCTCCTCCTCCTTCTCCTCCTCCTCCTTCTCCTCCTCCTCCTTCTCCTCCTCCTCCTTCTCCTCCTCCTCCTTCTCCTCCTCCTCCTTCTCCTCCTCCTCCTTCTCCTCCTCCTCCTTCTCCTCCTCCTCCTTCTCCTCCTCCTCCTTCTCCTCCTCCTCCTTCTCCTCCTCCTCCTTCTCCTCCTCCTCCTTCTCCTCCTCCTCCTTCTCCTCCTCCTCCTTCTCCTCCTCCTCCTTCTCCTCCTCCTCCTTCTCCTCCTCCTCCTTCTCCTCCTCCTCCTTCTCCTCCTCCTCCTTCTCCTCCTCCTCCTTCTCCTCCTCCTCCTTCTCCTCCTCCTCCTTCTCCTCCTCCTCCTTCTCCTCCTCCTCCTTCTCCTCCTCCTCCTTCTCCTCCTCCTCCTTCTCCTCCTCCTCCTTCTCCTCCTCCTCCTTCTCCTCCTCCTCCTTCTCCTCCTCCTCCTTCTCCTCCTCCTCCTTCTCCTCCTCCTCCTTCTCCTCCTCCTCCTTCTCCTCCTCCTCCTTCTCCTCCTCCTCCTTCTCCTCCTCCTCCTTCTCCTTTTCCTCTTCCTCCTCCTCCTCCACGACCAAGCGCGACTAGTGGTGGCTGCCGGACCTCAAAGATGTCAGAAAAGATGTCAGAAAGAATGTTGACATGACAGACTGGAGGGGTTTACGGCGGGGCATAACAGAAAGGTCGGGGCCTTTTCTTGATCCCTTTCCATCTCAGGCGGACCGTGTCTGGGCAACATTGTTTTCCGGATGGCCGGGCATTCAGCCTGATTGAAGGGTCTTCACTGCAAGCACTGCACGCTTCTGCCGACTGACATGGTGATATGCTGTTTGACAGACTGACATGCACAATGACCTGCCAGGTGAAGCAAATGCTTTGGCTCAGGTGGTTCACTGCCATGTTTGGGCATGTTTGAGCAAACCTAATGCTTTGGCTCAGGTGGTTCACTGCCATGTTTGGGCATGTTTAAGCAAACGTGTTGAGAGCTCTGGAGTGTACTTCACACTGCCAACTGACATGATGATATGCTGTTTGACAGACTGACATGCACAATGACCTGCCAGGTGAAGCAAATGCTTTGGCTCAGGTGGTTCACTGCCATGTTTGGGCATGTTTAAGCAAACGTGTTGAGAGCTCTGGAGTGTACTTCACACTGCCAACTGACATGTTGATATGCTGTGTGACAGACTGACATGCATATTGACGTGCCAGGTGAAACCAATGATCGGCACAGCTAGTTGCATGTCTGCCGACTGACATGTTGATATGCAGACAAAAGTGCAGTCAACAAGCTGATTTGAAATGTCATGGTGGGGATCACTCGAAGTAAAGTAATTAACGGTTATCAAAGCAACCATTTCTCAATGAAGAACCCCAACTCAACGCTAAAAACTCTCCCAACTCTGGAAAACAGCGAAAAGTCAACATTCCAAAGTCCTTCCCTCCCAAGTCATCCCTTCACCTGCCATCTTTCCATCCACCTGTGCCATTGCCTTGTTCAACCGCCATCTTTCCACCCGGTGGCCGCCCCCGTGGGGTCCCACTCGGACTCGTCATCTTCGACGCTTCGATATCTGCGACGGCGACGGCTCTGCTCCTCTCGAAGCTCTTTCTCGCGCTCCTTCGAGGTGCGATCGTTCGGTGCACGGCTGGTGGGGAATGGTGACTGGGGAATGGGTGGAGGGAATGGTGGTGAGTGGTTTTCAGGGTTGATGAGTTTCAGGGTTGATGAGTTCATGGTTGATGAGTTTATGGTTGATGAGTTTATGGTTGATGAGTTTATGGGTCATAATGAGTGGAATTCTTCGGAATGGTTACTTATTCGAACCAAGTCTCAAAAAATCATGTATCAGCAAATCTTACAAAACATGTTTTAAGTAAATCATCAGTGACAGCGTGCCAGTTGTCAACCAGCACGAATAGGCGAACCAACCCCAAAGCAAGCAACCCCCAGAGTACCGAACTGCATCGGGATCGATAACGGAGGGATGCATGGTGGCGCCAGACCCATCCTTGGGATAAGAGTAGTATGTACGAAGGGGTCGGATCATAATCCATTTCGAAGTGTTAGTAACCACCAACAATGATAATATCATTGTTCTTCTTACCCCGGATAGTCACCTGTTTGCAATGGGCATGCAACTATGAAGGAATATAGCCGAGGATATGAATGGATTTCAGTTGATGCAGATAACCCATGTATCGGTACCATTTTACCAAGTGTGTTGGCCATTATCTCCGGTCAACAATTCTTTGCTGTGTTTTCTTTGCTGATTATATCTAGGTAGGCTCACCAGCCAGGCATCTCCAAAAGAAACAGCACTGGTCCATATGGAGTAAGAAAACTATCGTGAAAATAATTGTGATAACCATCAACTAACCACTATCCATAAATTACCCATTTACCGTCACCATATTGCTCCTCCCATATCAATCAATCAATATCAACCATCTTATTCAAAGATTCATATTAATAATCAACCGTCAATCAACCGTCAATTTCAATAAAATTCAATCACCTCTCTACAAGCTTGGCTTATAACTAGGGTCACTACCAGTTACGGAAGATATGACTATAGTCAAATGGCAATCAATTTATACCCAGGAGAGCCCACCTTGTGGTTAACCACTAGTTCACCACTATTAACCCACCATTAGCCGCCACCCTTAACCCACCACCGGCTCCTGCAGAAGTCTCCAAGCCTTGACCCGCCACAGCCATCGGCGAATCGCCGGCTGCAACAGCTCTGCTGCTCTTTGGCGGTCCGCCTGTGGTTTCGGGTGCCCGGGTGGAGGCTGGGCCATGGCCCTCACCGGCCCGGTCCAGCAGTCGTTGGGCCACGCTTGGGGAGCTGGTAGATGGAACTAGCTGCCACTTACGAGGTGGGACCCCGAATTATAACCTGATTTAAATCGAGCCATTGAAGGAGCTCGTGCACCATTTGCCTGGCTACTGAAGTGAACTAACCCATCGACGAATCGGGCCGGGCCGCTGGTGACAGGTTGGTTCTCCTTGTGGGATGATCATCCAGCCACCAGCTGCACCTTCCGTCCGCGCGCACCTCGCGCTTTCGCATGGCTCGCTCCACTTGCTGCGATAGCACCTGAACGTGGAGACAACGGGGCGCGCTGCTCATGCGAAGGATGGCTCATCTGGTGGGTTTACTACTACAAGGTGCGCCCCTCTGGTTATAAGTTAATTAGTAGGCCATGTAACAAGCTAGTTATATCTTCCATAAGTGGTAGTTACCCCAGGTTTGTTCACCAACTTAGGCAACGTTTAGGGGGCCCACCTTGTATACATGGTGAATACATGGTCTCACTGCAACGTGGGCCCCGCTTCACCAGGGATAGTCGTTGGGTTAGTTCACTAAGGTAACTAGCAGCTATTGTAGATGTAACTAGTTCATAGTGGTAGATAGAGGGTAACAATTAGATCTATGAACCTTTTGATTTAAATAAACTAGGGTAACTACCCGTTAAATGGCCTCATAAACCACGTTATATTTAGGGGGACCCACCTTGCGTATGATTGACATCCCAAGGTATGGTGCTGGGTCAAGAAACCAACAGCCCGGTAGGGTAGGTCAACATACCAACAAGTGGTAAAATGGGAGGTGCACCAGGGGTACAGGGGCACCTGCGATTTGTCGTATACTGGACGTAGGGTTTGCCCTTGCGTACCGTCTTTCATATCACTCATCATTAGATGTCATTTGCCGCTGTTGACCATGGTTGACTATCAATGAACCATCATTAACCAACAAATAAGCATCAAAGCATCCAAAAACCCATCAAATAACCAACAAATAACCACTAAAAACCCGTCAATTAACCAACAAATAAGCACCAAATTATCATCAAATAAGCATCCACTAGCCGTTGTCTAGCCATCAAATGAGCATTATCTCCCAGTGCTTGCCCTCCACCCCCTGTCTAGCCATCTTACGTTACCTCTTCCTCGCTCATGAGGGATCTCTCAAGTGCTTCACGATCACGTTGTCTCTCCTGGCTCTGCTCGCAGTGTGAGTCTGGTGGCTGAGAAGGCGCTGGTCATGATTAACGTCTGGGAGTCACTCACCTGGAATCTATAAAAGATACCCATATCAATCACCTAACTAATCTGAAAGTTTAGAGAAATACATTTTTCCAGATAAATTGCTACAAATGATCGGTTCTCCACTATCCAGGTCAGTTCGCCAGGGTGTAATCAGAATTTATATGATGATATAAATAAGCGTTGATAGTGGTCAAATAGCAATGCTGCAATACATCGTTGAAATCATGTGATATACCAACTTCTGTGAAGCTGTGGCGCCCAGCAACGCCACAGCAAGCTGAACCGAAAAAGCTCCATGGAAAACATCCAACCATGATGGCACCCACTAATAGTCAAGGAGACTGGAACGATCCAATCCTATGCCCAAACAATAACTACTGAACTATCCCATGATTTTCGTAGAGAAACCTCTCACAGCTCTGGACACACCAGGCTAGCGAGCAAGGCAATTCTGAGCTCCACCTCTCCTCTGAAGGGTAAAGCTGTTCTTGCAGTGCAGTCATGCGATACTGCACCTGGCGCAGCTGCGGCGTTGAGATTTTCCTATCCCCAAATGATATCTAAAATGTGAACGCTGCCAGCAGGCACATCGCAAGGCGACTGATGTGTGAGGAGGAATGCTTCAGCGAGCAGCATTAAGCGTTTTCTGAAGCATCGTTAAGCATCAGATTTATTTGTGATGCTGAACAGCTATTGGTATCATAAAAATTCTGGCCATTCACAATAATAAACGAACCATAGCTTTGGGGGTTCCCTATGTTGAGGAAAAAACTAAACCACCATCAACCACAACAATTTGTGATGCTTAATTAACAGCTATTGGTTCCATTTTGCTTGGTCAGGATACCGCTTAGTATCAACCACCACCAACCACCATCAACCTACCATCAACCTACCACCAACCTACCATGAACCTACCATCAACCACCACCAACCACCACCATCCACCACCAACCACCCCACGCCTGGTGGAAGGCTATGGTGGCCCTCATCTCCTTCGCAAGCAACCAGCGTCTCACATGGGCCTGCGAGACGCGCAGCGCCTCTGAACCTTGCAGCCTCCAGTTGAGGCATCTGGTGCTTTCTCAAGCAGAAGACTCCCCAGTGATCTAGAAATAAACCAACCATAAGTTGTGAGTCGTGGGTCCCCTATTTTGAGAAACACCCATCTGATTCATTTCTCAAGCCATAGGGAACCCACAAGTTATGGATGGTTTATTACTGGCAATGGCTCATTTTGGAGGTTTACTGGGGGAACTCTATGTTAAGAAACCACCACTTTAAGTCAACATTAAAATTCATTGAGGGCTATAGCCATGAAGGACCGATATGAAAGAATGTTCATGGGATAAACATTCGTGATGAAAACCAGGGTAGCCATGGATGATCCCCGCAGGAAAAAATGCACTGAAACACATCAAGCTAAGTTTGTTCTCTTTGCATCTTGCTCACTCGCGCTTCAACAAATCATTCCGCTGCCTGTATCTTGATGGCACTGCGAATGCACTTGCGCAAGTGTTGGATTGCGTCCTTAAGATCCGAGCAGCAGCCAGCACCTCTGCTAATGATCTCCTCGGGTTGATTGATACAATGCTCCCAGAGGTATTTCCGCAATACTTATCTATCGATTTGGTAGCATCAACCCCCAAGATGATCCAGAATCAACCCACCAAATCGGCAAATCCATAGAATTGGGAATCAACCCCCAATAGATCTAGACTACTAATACTTCTCTGGAAGCAACCCACCAAAGTTACATCCAATCCATTGGGATACTTCACTACGAAGCAGGTCTCTTACAGTTCAACTGTCCGTCGGACACAGGCTCAGCCGCTGACTGCCACGCGTTTCCTGCGGTGGCAGAGAGGGTCTGACACCGCATTCGCCAACAGCAGAGAAACAATAGTTCTCATGGTAAATCAAAGGGGCCAAATCCTGCTTAATCGTAGTTAATAAGGGGCAGTAAGGGTTGATAAGAGTCAATATTTCTTATCAATGATGGGTAATAATGGATAATAATGGATAATAATCAAAATCAACAACAGCCACAACAACACTGGAACAAGTCGGCAACAAAGACCGATTGTTGCAAATAGTTGGCTCTTGTGCGCTGCAACAAAGCATCATCTGTTTCTACTCGAAAATCTGATGATTCAGTGCCAACCAATGGCCAGACATGGCTTGGAAACTGCAGTACTGCTGCTACTGCTTATTTGAAGGCGCGGAAATTGTTTCAGAGAAAAATCGTAGCGTCAACGTCGTAGCAACTGACACGTTGGTGACTGCATGGACCTGTCTCAACAGATCTTGTTCTTCGCAATACCCACTGGCAAACGAACCTAGGAATGGAGAATCTACCACTTTTGGATGGTTTTCCAAGGTTTCCAGTAAAATAGGAGGTAATTGTCAACTTCCTTGTTGGTTTACCAGAGGATATCGCCTCCATTGTTTCAGGGCCGTTGAGGAAAGAAATGTTTCGTTGCCAGCGATACACCAGATATCAGCCAAGGGACACCCACGAGATCACATCATTGCTCAACCAAAATCGTCGTGGCTAACTGGTGATATGGCTTTTACTCGACCCTCTTCTTGAGGATACACCTCCCAAAACTCCAATGTCTACAAGTACTGTACATCCCTGGGTCATCTTTGCAACTGGTTATGGACCCAAAATGCGTTGTTGATTGAACACAATATACTGGTGTTGACTGTTTTCTGCCTTTTACTACTCATCTATAATTCTCACCTACCAACCACCATTGCTTGCTAGCTCCTCATCTCTGCTTATCAGCGATGACGTCATCGTTAAGAATCACCGCGCACCATTGCCATCATGAAATCAATACCTGCCATCATGAACCACCCTGATATAATTCAGGTTGCTGGATCGAGTACAAACCAAAACCCTTCTAATTTACTAACCAACCACCAGCCAACCAAGCAACCCACCGACAAAAAGGTTCCATTGGCTGTATCCACTGTCAGCCATCACCATCTACCCATCACCCATCGGTTGACCATCATAAACCATCAACTAAGGATCAACCATGAATAATCTTTTTCATTGTATGACTATAATATCAACATAGATTAATATACATGAACTTATATCTAACTTACATTCAACATATACGTCACTTCTATCAGCTTCTATTTCACCTATATCTAACACATATCTAACTTATATTCAACATACATCGAACTTTTCCTATCATACATTCAACACATATCCCACATATTATCAACATACATTTAACCTTTATTAGTATATATGTTTAATATATATATATATAACATATATCTAGCATCTATTTCACATATACTTATATAAGTCATTAACCATCCAAATCGCTGAGTTCACCCCTCAAGCCACCATCAAATGCACGTCTCAACCCACCACTGCCGCGCCTTCGAATCACCCGACGGATCCAATCACGAATCCTCTGCCGAGCGACCAAGCGCCGTACGATCACCTGCTGCCGAAGTGATTTGTTGATGGAAGATCTGCTGATTTCTTGTTGATATGGCTACGGGTCAATGTTAATCAACCAAGAATGGCTTGTTGTTGATTTGGTAGGGGATTGTTGGGGATAATGGTTGATTTTGTAGGGGAATATAGCTGGTTAATGGTCAATATCAACCACCATTAATAATAGCTGGTTAGTGGTTGATAATAGAGGATGATCGCTAACAATTATAGGGGATATACCAGCTATATGTAGCTACGGGTCAAAGCCTGAACCAACCCATTTCCTGGAGGATCATCTCCAACAATTTCATGGGGAAAACAGGGGTTGATGATGGGGAACCAGGGGTACAGGGTGAACTGACTCACAGCCATATTATAGGGGATTACAAGGGAGAATGGTTGATTGTTGATTGGTATTGGAATCTAAGGGAAATGACAATGATTCATAGGGGATTGCAATGATTTGAAGGGGGATTATGATGATTTGTAGGGGATGATTCGTTGACTGTCAATAAGGGTGAAAATGGTTTGATAGGGGACTAACTTGCCGTTGATGTGGGTACTAATAAAAGGGTAAAAACTAACAATAAGACCAATCTGGTGGATTCTCAAAATTAAGGTGATTTTAATGATAGGGATGAACAGGGGATACTCACCAACAGCAATAAAGGATAATAGGGGGAATGGTTCAGCAATTCAAATGGTGGTTTCTTAGTGAGTTTATAGGGGATTAAAAAGGGGATTAGAATGACTAATAAAGGAAAATCACCAACAAGAATGATTGAACAATTACTTCATGGTGGTTTCCTAAGATGACAACCAATACTCGCTGTGGAACCAATGGAGTTGAGTGATGGTTGATGAAATGCCATCGTTTGCTGGTGCTGGCAACAACCACTGATGGTTGTGCAGCGAAGAGGGAGCTGAGCCATGGTGAATATACTGCCTTGCGAGTGATTGATTCCCCAAAGCCACTCGTCAATGACACTGCTTACTGGTTCTTGCTATCCTTTTTGAGCATGGTTGGATGTTTCTCAAAATAGGGAACCCGAAAAATGGAGGTTGGGGGTACCCCTATTTCAACAAAGTATATAGTTTCATATAGCATCTCCCTCCATGAAGTGCGCTTTGCATGTCGCAGCGCTGGCATCTTCGAATGCTACTGCAACACCAATGCTTTGTGCTCGTTGGTTCCTACCCCCAAAGTGTCAACCATCAAAAACCATTCCGAATCGTCAATGTGAACCACCCTTTACCACAGCTATTGCCAACCATGCCATCAACCACGCCATCAACCATGCCTTCAAACCATGCCATCAACGGTGCCATCAAGCATCATCCATCGCCAAGCTCTCAACCGCTCTGCCTGCCGCATGGGTTTGCGAATCTTTTGGCTCCGCCACCTGCACCCCAGGCAAGCACGTGATCGCACGCACGCGCGCGCGAGCGATCAGCACCCTGGGGGTGACTCCTGCAGTTGGAAGATCTGGAGCTGCAGCAGTTTATCGTCTGGCGAGGTTCTTAAGTCATAGGGGACCCCTCCAAGTTATGGTTGGAATTGATTACTAAAAATGGTTAATAAACTGGAACCCCCCAAGTTATAGGTGGAATCTATTACCAAAAATGGTTAATAAACTGGATGATGAGTGGGGGTACCCCAAACTGACTTGAGAAACACACGTATACACTCCGGTAATCTAAAATAGCTGGCTGGAAAATCAAAAAGATTTTTATAGAGACAACATGGGAAACGATCCATAATTGGTGCATTTTCCAGCCAGCTACGTCAATTTACCAGAGACTATAACGTAGAACAAAAATCATTACTGTATGCGTCTTATCTAATCTTTAGAGAAGTGCGATTGTTCTGACAATAATTGTGTGACAAAACAGCATTGGAGGTATTATGATAAGTATCAAATCATTAGCATGATAACAATAAATACTATTGTTCCATTTTGTAGCAATAACAAATAGTTCGTGTATTGGTATTGGTCAGAGTGCAACAGCACAGCACTGGACTGGTCCTATAGGTGTTATAGTGTTATCAAGCACCAATGACAACTCTTAATCATTCTCAACCATCATTGTTGTCAACAATGTCAACCATGATTCAACCATCATTACCCATCATCAACCAACCGTCCTCACCGGGAATCTGCATGGAGTCGCACCCCTAGTCCCGTGGCTCCCGCCCCCCAGGGACCGCGGGGACCGCTGACCTCGCTTGGATCCACACCGCGGCCCGATGCTGTCGTCGCGTGAACTTCAGCTCCGCCAGCTCTTCGAACTTCGACAAATTCATCCGATACGTGAGACCTGGCTCTCTAAGGTGAGGCGTTTATTGAGGGTTGATGCTCAGTTGATGGTTGATGGGCAGTTGATAAATCTTCATGATGGTGAGTTGATGCTTTGTGATCGTTGATGGTTAGTTGATGCTTGATGGTGGTTGGCGATGGTTAGTTGGTGGTTGATGGTTATATGGTTGGTTGATGATTGGTGGTTAGTTGATGGTCTTGACGATGGTCAGTTGATGGTCTTAATGATGGCTATTTCATGTGTAATTACTCATGGTTGATCATTGGTGATGCTTGATGCAAACTGATGCTTGATGGTTGATGATGGCTCTCCTCAGTAGTTGACATTGACCAAGTATGGAGATTCAAATGCACAATGCCCTGCTTAGTTGATGTAATGAAAGCCATCAAGTCAACTTAATGACCTGCTTACTGTAATCATAGTTGACATTGGCATCCCATCATTATGGAGATTCAAACGCTCAATGCCCTGCTTTCTCATCCGATATCGTTGCCAACTCACAGAGTCACAGTGTCACAACTGCTGCGAGTGAGATTGTAGCGAGATCCCCGAATGGGTGTTACCAGGTCACATGGAAGATGGGATAGTTAGGGTTTACTAAATGGGTTAACATCCATGGGTTCATAATTATTCGTGATCATAAAAATCGATAGTCAACAGGGATCATATGAACACCCTCCCATGACATTAAAACAGGGCTCATATGGTGGTTTATCAAAATAGGGGCCCCCCCAGTCATCCTTTATTAACCATCAAAAATAAAAAACCCGCCATTTTTGGGGTCCCCTATTACAACAAACCCCCATGTGGGTGATTCCGTGTGTTCTGGGTGATTCCATAGGGTGACTTTACATGGAATCTGCCAGGAACTGGCTCTTGTTGGTCAGCCATGCTAAACCTTTACGCTTGGAAGTACTACCCTCAGCATAGCTGGCTGGGAAATCCAATTTTGTTGCGACAGCAGTATATGATTATACCGTACCTAGTATATGTTATATCGAATCATCATATTGGATCCATATTATATGAACAAACCATTTAAAGATTCAAGGTAAATCCCCCATCCCCTAACAAGCTGACGGTTGCTTACAGACTGCTGCACCACTAATAATAGGTAGTCTTTCAAATCATAAGCAGATCATTCACAACAGGTTGTTTCAGCCACCTTCAATCTATATACTATGATCAAAAGCACACAGATGGCTGTGGGTCAAAACCCTGTACCCCTGGTTCCCTATCGTTAACCAAGCTGTTTTCCCTATAGGTCGTTGGTAGACTTATCCCGCATGAAAGTTGGTGGGTTAATTGCCTGACCCATAGCCAAAAAGCTGGTATATCCCCAATTCTTAGTGATCATCTCCAATGATTAACCATTCACCAGCTATCATTGGTTGGTTAACTGCTTGGCGGTGTGTCAGTTCACCCCGTACCCCTGGTTCCACATCATTAACAATTGCTTTCCCTATTATTACTGGTGATTATCCCCCATTAGTTGGTTGGTTAATATTGACCCATAGCCATATATAGCTGGTATATCCCCTATAGTTGCTAGTTGTTACCCCCTACTATCAACCATTAACCAGCTACTATTAACCATTAGTTGGTTGGTTAACTGCTTGACCCAACTCGCCGCTTGACCCGACTCGCCAAGTCATCATGCAGGGCTCTAGCTTCGTCCAGCGCAAGCTTTGGATGCTCAGCCAGCCATGGTGCTGCGCCTGGATCCCAATCGCCAGCTTCGGCGTCCAAACCCAGACGCTCTGCGGCCTTGGCCCCGGTAATGCTGATGTCTCAAGCCATGCGGGACACCCACAATGATAGGATGCTTGGTTGATGATGCTTCATGAATGGCTGATGATGCGCACACACTCCGGCAGTCCCTAAGCTGGTTGCGTAGAAAACTCCACCGTTTATAATGGTTTGCCTTCAAAAATGGTCATTGTTAGCTCAACCAGGTTGGTTTGCCAGAGGGTAGTCTTATGCAAATCGGGAGCTGTTGGATTGACAGGGTTTTGGATGCTTAGTGATGATTTTTGATGCTTAGTGATTGAAGGTTACTGCGAAACATCAAAAACAGGGATGTCAGCGCAAGGCAAAAGGCAAGAACAGCGTGATCAAGAATCACTGCTTACTGTCACTCTGTCAAACTTCACTAGAAACATGTCCAGAGATGTGCAAGGAAAGAACAGCACGGTCAAAAATCACCGTGTGTTGTCGCTATGCCACCAGAAACCAACAGCAGAAACAAGTGCTAAAGATCTCACTGCTGCTGAGTGACGACCAAATGCAATCGCTTCAGCGTTGCCACTGGCTCTTGCCATTGCTCGTGCAAGATCGTGGTCCTTCGACCCACGCAAGCAATGCAACTGTCGGGGTTGGGGGAGCGGAGATCGAATCTCCAGGGGATGAGGCTCGTCCAGAGGTGCACTGCAAAGTCACCGGAGGTTTCCCCATTTGCTGATGAGGTTCATGCGCTGTCCTTGTGGCTACACGCGCTGTTAAAAAATAAATCCATAGCATTCCAAGATCACAAATCGCCGCTAGTGTCCCCCATCTATCTGCTCTACTTCATGAAGTGAAATCCACCAAATTCAGTGGGGAAACCAATATAACTACGCGAGTAACCTACATATCTGCACGCATGTTCCCTATAATCCACAACAACCGGTTTCATCAGACCAGGAGAGGAAGTGACTCAATACTATCCATTATCCAGCTGGTTTTAACCAAAACTATGACTTTCAGAACAATCACTTCACTCAATATACGTCAATACACTATCACTTGACATCACTTGACCATGTTTAGCCATCACCGTTGCCAACCATCGATATCCAACCAAAAAACTAGCCTCATCAACCATCAGCAATGACTACCCATCATGAAACATCATCAACCATCATTAACCATTAGAAACCATTCTATTCCCTACTATGCTTGGTTTTCGTCCCTATGATTGACGTCCCCATCAAACCATCATTAACTATTGTCAACCAGCAGCATCCACGGCGAAGGCTCCCATTGTCTCCTTCCGTAGCGGTTGAACCTCGAACTTCCGAAGACCTGGATGTGCTTGATGACTGGTTCAATGGCTAGTCATGGACTATATTGTCAAGAGCTAGAAATTGCTAGTAGACTGGCTGGTGAATGGCTAATCATAGCTGGTTAATGGCCGTTTAATGGTTGCAAAATGGTGGACCGCATTACCATATTACAAACCATTCATGGCTGGTTCACCATTGAACCACTAATGGCTGGTTCATTACGACATTCCAAACCACTGGCTTGTTGAATATGAAAATGGATGGTACTGGCTGGCTAATGGAATCATCAAGACTGGCAAGAAATGACCCAAGGCTGGTGAAGGAGTTCTTAGAGTTAATGTGGTGGTGATTTATGACGCTTAGTGATGGTTGAGTGATGCTTAAGCTGGTTTGATAATGGTTTTGCGGTGGTTTGCAACGGAAGGTCATGGCCGGTCAATGATGGTTTAAGGATGGCTGGGAATGGTTTAGAATGATAGTGATGCCTTGTCAATAATGGCTAATTGACGGTTGCAAGGTGGCACCCGCTAGTTATAACATGGGTTGCAGGGCCACTCAACTACAATCATACCTACCACAACTGGTACCCTAGTTCGCAACCCAAAGCTGGAAAAACGGAGGGGGCCCACCTTGTAGCCATTACTCATAGTAGTTGATCATCGTTGCTATGGTGAATGGCTATCATGGATATTACTGGCTCATGGCCGGTTCAATGGCGCGTTATTCCTGGTTGATGATGCTTTGTGCTGATATAGACACCATTAAGCAATGGTCAGTATGTGAAACTATAGTCATGGGTAGTCTTGGTTGGTGATATTAGTGGTTGATAGTATTGGTCTCGTGTGGTTGATATGTGGCCACTATGTGGTTAACTGTGGTTCATTGATCATGGTTCAGGTTACAATGGTTGATGTCTGGCTCATAGATTCACAGTAGGGATTGAAACTGGTGAATCTGTCTGCGATTCTGGTTCGTTATAGATTACGGTTGATAATTTCGAAGGGATAGTTGACGAATACATGCTTCACAATTGTTTTTGAATAGATGCATAGTGTTTAAGGTATAGTATAGCTGATGCTAGTTTTAATGATTGATACTGGTTCAAAAAGTGTTTCAGAATCGATAGTTGATGCTTGACAACCGTTGGAAAGTCGATGAATCAAAGTTCACAGTAGTAAACGATGATCCATGATAGGTAGTACAGGGTTAATTCAATGGTTGAGAAAGGTGTATATACGTTGTGTTGTTAATGTTGCTTCGTAATGGTTAATACTTGTTTCTTGTGTCACTGTCAGGCGATCAGGACCAATAATGACACCGACAGCAAACCACAGTAATCAGCAATGACTGACCACAACCACCAACAACAGTGACTAATTGGGTATGTGCCAAAATAGGGTAGCCAATGGGCCCCGCCAAAAAATCATCATTTTACCAAGAAACCATTGGTTTTGGGGGTGCCATTGTTTTGGCACATACCCAAGTGCTCCTCCTCCTACTGCTGCTGCTACTACGACTATTACCACTACTACAACTGTTTCTCAGCTGCTCAACCTCCATTCCTTAAAGGCATCCCAAGAATGGTCCATCGGGGCTTCATCAGGTTTGACAAAGGTCCATGATTCCATGGTTAAAGATGCTTCATGAATGACAATCACAGATATGCTGGATGGGTGATAACGGTCAATGCTTGTTGAACACGATTGATCATGAGTTGTGGAAGAACCGACGCCCTTGCCTAGCCTCCGGAAGTCTTCTTCTGTCAACGCCTGAGCAAAAACGGCTCCAGATTTCTTCAATGCAATTGTCACAGGTCCAGATTCATAGATGCTTAGTTGATGATGATTTTGAGTGGTTGACTGCAGGTGAGTTCGTGGTGAATTAATGCCGAATTCACGCTCAATGCTTCATAAATACATGCTTGTGGACCAACCATGAACTGGCAATGCTAGTTGATCACCGGTTGGTCAATGGCTGACGACTCAAATCCCGGATACGACTCAAACCCTAGGTCTGGTAGCTGAACTCACCCCGTTGAGCATGGCCCTGGAGCTGCCCATCCAGCAGGGCTTGCCTGACTCCACAGCGCCACCAACTCCATCGGCCGCCTGCCGGCGTCAGGTCATCATGGTCTGGTCGATCCCCTGGTTACGCGCGATGAATCACCAGGTTTTATAGGTAAACCAGCCACTTCTAAGGTGAATTATCATAGATTTACATGTGCAAACTGGTTTAATACCACCAGGTTTAATAGGTAAGCCAGCTTTAAAAAAAGGTGGATGTTCCACTTCTAAGTTAATTTGCCAGAGAGTGATGGCTAACTGATGCTTAGTTGATGGTTAATTGATGGTTGAACAATATCTGGTCGTCATGCATTTGGCTCAATCCTGCCTAGTGAGTGTCCCCACTAGGTAAGGTGCAAAGTGGCGGGATACCACTGTGCTTTCGCTGTCTGCTGCACGTCTTTCGTTTGTTCTGGCTGACTTGTACCTGGTCTTAGCTACTTTGACTGTGGGTAAATTCGTTCCAATCTTCCATTTTGATCCTAACTCTGCACTGTCTAGCCTTGAAATCTTGGATAATGAAAGGATTACCAAGACCTGCGATATGGTGAGTTCCAGTCAGTGCTATATTCACCTGGTATCTTCAGAAAGGCATCCTTGCAAATCTGGGGTCCCACGAGTCCTGAGGTCAAGGCTTATTTCCACCCATCAAATTGGCAGCCCGTGTGCCAACCCCTGTGCCAACCCCAGCACCCACGTTCCCAATGCTGGAGATTTCTTGCAAATCGCTAGTGCTGTCCCCTTGTAGCTGGTGTTGTAACACCTTACCCCTGATCAACAGCTGACCTTCCTCCCCTATTGATATGGCTTCACAATTCCATTTGATCAACCGTTGATGATTGCAAAAATCATGGTCTGTATCAACTGTTGATCCCTCAGCAAAATGGCTCAGAATTTCCCAACCAAATTTTCAGCGGTGGTTTATTAGCACGTAGTCCTAATATCTGCAACCAAACTTGGGCCGCCGCAGCAAACTATGATTATCAACCAATAGTAGCAATTGGTAACCATTAATCATCGTTAAGCAGAATTTATATGGTGTCTCTTCAAGATAGGGAACCGCCCAAATCATCTAATATCAACCGTTTATAGCAATAGACCACCCCTTGGCTTTTGGGGTTCCCAACGGCTTGAGAATCCACCATATTCATTAGTAATTGTGATGAATCATGATCGTGATCATCATTATGAGCCATCATCCTTAATCAGAATCAATCGTTCTTTTTCAGAATGAATTCATCATCATAATCATCATCGTCATCATCATCATCATCATCATCATCATCATCATCATCATCGTCATCATCATCATCATCATCACCATCATCATCATCACCATCATCATCATCATCATCACCATCATCATCATCATCATCATGATCCCTAACCCTAGTCTTCTTGCTTTCACCATACCATTGAAGACAGACCCCATGGCATCACGAACCCAGCTGCTTCGCGGTCCTCGTTCCGGACCGCATCGCCGCTGCCTAGGCCAAGCGGTGCCCAGGGAGGGGAAAATCTGCAGGTCTGCGGGTCCCAGTTATGACATGACTTAGTTCGCTGGGCTACCAGGCGTGGGCCCCGTTGCACCACTTGGAAGCCAGGGTTTAAGAACTAGAGTGATTTCTACCTGTTATAAGGGTTAACAACCACTTGGAACTTGGTTTACAACTAATCGAAGTAGGTTGATTTCTACCAGTTGTAGGGGTGAACTAACCCAACTTATAAGTGGTTGGGGCGCCACCTTGGTATACCAGGCTTGTATGGTAGATCGGGTTGTTTGTCAAGTCAGTTTGGTCCAGTTCTAATCCCAGCGAACCATTTAAAGTCATAAACCCAGCTGCATTTTTGGAAACCCCCATTTTCAGAACCCCCCTCCATATAACTATAGATCAATGGCTTGATGAAGCAAGTTATAACGTTTGGGGAGCCCACCTTATGGCAGGAACTGCCAGTTCTAGGTGGCTTCAAGACAAACCTGTTGTACAGATCATACTCAATGGGTATCACGGAAGATTGCATCGTTCAGTTGCCCGTGATTCCGGCATCCAGTGCAATATGGCTGTGGGTCAGTTCACCCCGTACCCCTGGTTCCCCTGTCATTAACCATTGTTTCCCTTATTATTGTTGGTGGAAATCCTCCATTAGGTGGTTCATATTGACCCATGGTCATATCCATCACGATATCCTTTGACCAAAGTGATAGCGCTTGGGATATGGGCCCTGGCTTCCAACCAAATTTTGAGGCAGCCCTTGCACAGGCCTCGCTGAATCCCATGCTGCTTGCAACGTCGTTCCATTTTAATCAGGATGGGAGAGATTGCGATTTAAGAAAGACACAAGTTTGAAGAGAATCCAACTTGTTCAACCCAAACAAAAACATTGAAAATGTTGAAATCCTCTTAAACCATTCTCTTCATTTGGATCTGTTGATCCAGCCCCACCAAAAGCTCAGGTTCTCAATCCGTCAACTATTGCAGACGTGGGATTACAATGACAGTTCCTTTCATCCCTTATCATGATCCATCCCCTAGGGCCTAGGGTAAATAGATGGATCATAATAAGGGATGAAATGATGGATCTATATGATATTGTAAATCAGTACTTCCTTATCATGATGATTATGCATATTCCATTTGATATTATCATGATATGATCATCCTGGAGTAGATAGAATATCAAATTGAACCATCCCTTGAACACCGGGGATATGCAGCATCTACTCGCAGGTGGTGTACCATAAACCAAGCCAACCATACTCTGAACGCTGTGGCTACCCTGAGCTTGGTTCTCACCACATAGCCAAGCCATCAGCGGTTTGGGTGAGGCTCAGCCCCATGATCGATGAACCATCCAAGAAACCAATGTCCATCAGCCGCAATACATTTATCCAAGCTATCCGTGATGCAACCATCCATCCATCAACGTTCGAAGGATGGCTACCCATGTTGGTCATGGAGACTCGCCGAGCAGTATTCCGGCCTTCTCGACCTTCCCCAGATAAGCGCCGGGGCGAGGTAAGGGTACCTGTTGGCAAGGGGACAATCAATTTTCAACGAACGGTCGATGACGAGAAGTTGGCGCCAGTGGTCGTTAATGGTTGAAAATGTTCATGGTTGATGATGGTTGATGATGGTTGATGATGGTTGATGATGGTTGATGATGGTTGACAATGGTAAATCATCTGAGAATGCTAATGCTTAATAATTAATGGCTAATAATCACTACTATGCGTGCTAATGCTTTATAATGGGCCCAATAGTGACCAATATTCATTGATAGTATTGATGATGGTTGGTTGCTTTTTCAGGGCCAGTTCTTGGGTCAAAGCATGATCCCACATTGAAAATCCATCAAGGCTTCTCGCAGCTCAAGTTGCTCAAAAAACTGTGGACTTGATGATCACAACTGGGATAACCGGCATTGAAGTCCATTGAAAAGTCAGTATCATTACCATCTTTCACAACAGGGACCATTGAAAATTGCAGCTAAGACAACGCGGCGCCTGATCCTTCTGGCAAGAGAATGCTCGCTCGGTTGCCTGGTTCGCACACGAAGCGAAAAGAACCCATCCAGCGATCTATCGCCACAACTGAGCATCCAAGCAAGCAACCAATACTTCTTTTCTGCGTAGTCTTCTCCAACTGGTAGTTTCTCAAAATTGGGGACCTCCAAAATGGTTGGTTTAATACTATAAGTTTTTACTATTGGATGGTTTGGGGGGTCCCCTATTTTGAGAAACACCCAACTGTATTCCAACTTCGACTTCCAAATTATTTGCCAAGCAGAAAAACGGAGAGATGGCCATGTGCGTCAGTGGTAAGCACAGGTCTGACCAGAAACTACCGGTCACCAATGAAGGGATTCACAACCAAATCAAGCTAAAACCAAACAAATACATCATCCATATCCAGGATATGGCCAGGAAAAAAACGACAGAATCTATTCATCATCCTGTTCATCATCATCATCATCATCATCATCATCATCATCATCATCATCATCATCCTCATCATCATCATCATCATCATCATCATCATCCTCGTCATCGTCATTGTCGTCGTTATCATAGACATCGTCATCGTCACCATCTTATCTTGTTCCTATTAATCATATTCATCCTCGTCGTCGTCATCATCATCGTCGTCGTCGTCGCCGCCGCCGCCGCCGGCGTCGTCGTCGTCGTCGTCGTCGTCCGTCGTTGTCGGCGTGAATATTTCAACACAGCAACTGACAAGCAACTGACAACCTCACCTCATCTCCTCAGTGTCTCGGCTTTGCAAGCCGAAGCATCAATTCTCAGCAATCAGTCACTGTCATTGATCCTTCCGCATGAACATTGTCACTTCTCGCGAACCATCATTGACCCTACTAACAGTCAGTAATCATCATGAATCGTAGCTAATTAGCCACTATTGGCCATTGTCAACCATCGATAACCCTCAATAACCGTCATGAACCTCACTGATGGTGAGTAACCACCATTAATTGTCATTGATTCTCAACCATCACTAGGCACTGTGCACATGGGAATTCATTCCTTGCAGTCATCACCATTAACCAATCCTCATTAGCCATTGCCCAGCTGTCATTAGCCAGCGTCCTTCTTCATTGACATCCCTCCCTGGTTGCATCATCAAGATGACCACTATGAATCAACCCCACATGTGCCAAGCCATGAGATTTTCACCATTGTAACCACTGACTAAGCTGACCAACCCGGACCCTTTGGACCACCAGGACTGGTGATTGGCCACTCCTGGAAATCACCGGCTCTTGGCCCCTCCCAACCACCAGACCTCCTTCATGACTGGGAGGTCTCATCAACCGGGCCAAGCCTGCCAACTGTCCTCACGTCGGTGGCCCGTTGATGTCCGTAACGATGCAGGGGGGGGCTTGGGGTCATCCATGGTGGTTCATTCATGGATGATTATTCAAATAATTCCAATGGATGGACGGGTAATTGATGGTCAGGAACGTTTGATGATGTTTGTAAATGGCGACGTGATGGCTAATGGATATTCAATGGATGCTTGGTCATGGTGCATTGTTGGTTAGTTTATGGGTAATGGTGGTTTGATGAAGGTTTGATGACACTCAGGCATTGGCAAATATATAATGGTCCAGGATGAACAGCAATGGTTTATGCATGGCCACTATTTGGAAAACAAATAATTAGCGGTTACTCATGGTAGGGTTCATGCTGGTGATGATCATCCATGTTGGCTAATGACAATTGTGAAATTCGCTTATGATGATGGTTGAAATGGTCCATGGTGGGGCGTTGATGCTTAAGAATTAGAATGATCAATGTGGGGGCTGCTTAATAATCAAGAATAACCAGCAATTGCATGTGATTGATGATGGTCAGTGGTGGTGATTGATGGATGATCATCAATCATAAGCACCAAGAAATGGTTCATAATGGAGCGAGTAACCACCAGTAGACAACAATCATTCCGCGAATTCACTTGCAGATTTCTTCATGATGTACTTTCCATGATGTGACAAGAGCAAATACTACAACAGCAGAGAGAAGAAGCAGCAGCAACAGCAACAACAACAGCAACACCAACACCAACAACAACAACCACCACAACCACAACCATTGATCCTTTAATACGGCCCAGCTATGGCCCTGGCGCACGCTCCCAACCACGGCCACGGCCATCGGATCGCAGCTTCTGAGGCCAAGGGACCCCAGTGCCCTCCGACTTGCGATTGTCGTTGCTTGCGAACCTGCTACCGTTGCTTGTTGCGTCTCCAGCTACCGTCCATATGCTGGGCCTCCCAAAATGTTACCATGGTACCAGTTGAAGTGGTTTCTCAAGCCATTGGCAACCCCCAAATAAATAATTGGTCTATTGCTATAAGTGACTCATATTGGATGATTTGGGGGTGCCCCTATTTTGAGAAACACCCATTCACTGCTGGTTACATCTACCAGGCTTGCCTGGTAGTTATCCTGCCCCAACGACGAATCGCGCGGCTGGTGAAACAGGGCCCACCTTCTAGAGTTCAGATGGTGATGATTGAGGGCGCCCATTGATGATCGGTAATGGTTCCCTACCCTTCCAGTTACCTTTATAGTAGGTAACCAACCCTAAAAAGCAATGGCAGAAACGAGCTGGTTACCTACTATAGAGGTAACTGGAAGGGTAGGGGTTAATGAGCGGCTAATAATCGATGGAATTGGTCATGATTGGCTACTGATATTCCATAGTCATATTAACTGGGAATGAATCATATTGGCGATCGGCAATTGGCTAATGATGGCTACATGAACTAAGAATGGTGATTGGTCGATTCATCATTAGTGAATCATTCATCAACTAGCAATTGATGGTAGATGCATAGGGTTGGTAATTGTGGTTAAGTAATTTGAATCAATATAACTGTTAACTATGAATCAACCACACATTCACCATCAATTAACTATTGATAGTCCCAATTGATGGTTGATGATTAGTTCATTAATGGTGAAGGAGCGGTCCAAAATGGCTGATGATTGGTTGATTGATGGCTAATCAATCTTGTGGCTGATGGTTGACGAACGGTTGATTAATGGCAGATGATGGTGAATACATAATGGTGGATTTATGGGGGTAAATGGCTAATCACAAGGGATACTAACCAACAAAAATAGGGAAAATAGTGATTCATGATGCTTCGTGATTGTTGATTAAAGGTTGTTGTAATGGCTACCAAACGATCACTAATCTTACAAATGGGCAATCAACTATCAACGGGTGTTGAGGATGATTAACGGTGGTTTTGATACTTAGTGACCAGTAATGTCGGGTAAATGGCTAATTGTGGCTCATTGCTGAATAAATAATGGTTTAATAGACGGTAATGGTTTGATGATGGCTTGATAATGTTGGTGGTTGATGGTGATTTAGACTGGATAAACAACGGTTTGTGATGGAGCAGTGCTGGTCATGATGGTTCATTGTTCTAAGGGTTGACAGCCAGGAATAACAATGATCTGAATGTGTCCTGGGTACACGGCGTACCCAAACCCAAAAAGTGGGGTCATTCTTGAGGATGGTGTACACTCATTCATGAGACCCAGAGGGTGTGATGCAAACGTACCTTGCACCTGGATATGGTGTTAAAATAGGAGTACCCAAAAATGTTGGTTTATTACGAAAAATGATCATTGTTGGATGATTTGAAGGATCCCCTATTTGGAGAAACACCCAAATCATCAAACCCGACCCTTGGTGGCTTATCACCCAGCTTGTATCCAATGGTCTTTCCATTGGCCTGCACTTTTATCCTGAACCCGGGCAGGAAAACATCGTTCTTGGCGGTTTCATGCGACAAGACTGGGAGAAGCGGCTGCTACATGAGGGGTCCAACATGGACACAAACATGGACACAAAGCTCCACATTTCTCGGACTGGTTGATAAGAGTGAACGATAAATTGAAGAATGAGCTTTGGTGGTATGCCCAACAGCAGGGGCGATCTAGCTTCACGGATCTTTTTGTACCACAACCTCTCGGAGCTTTCCGGGACGCTCTAGCAAGCTGCACGAAAACTGCGAACCGGAACTGTCACCGGAACCTTCCACTTATAAATTGGGTTAGTTCACCCCTTTAACTGATAGAAATCACCCTAGTTGTGGTTGGGGGCCCACCTTGTAGCACTTATCTTCAACCATCAGCTGTTCCCTTCCACCAGCCCAAAGGCCGGGCCTCCCCGGGCGACTGGAAATCCAAGGGTTTTGAGACCACCGATGGTGCGCGGAGACCTGTTCTCCTGAAAGCATTGGCACTTGGAAGCTGGGTTTGCGGCTGGTTAATGATCGTTTATAGATGGTTCATTATCAGAAGCTGGATTCATAGTGGTTTGGGGTGATGGTTGGTCCATGATGTCAGCTGGATGGTTGGCTGATGGTTGATGGTTGATGGTTCATTGTTCATGGCTGATGGTTGACGGTTGGTTAGATGGTTGGATAACGATCGTTGGATAATGACGATCCAAAATGCTGGTTGATGATGCTTGATTACGACTTGACAATTATTAATTAAGGAGGGTTCGTTGATGCTTGATGTTATGGTTCATTCATGGGTTGATCCTTTCTCAACAGTTGATCAAGAAGTAAGGGTTGACAATAGTAGCAATCTAATAGTTACTTGACGGTTTGATGATGGTTAATCAATGATGATTGATGTTTATAAATATACAACCACGAATCAATGATGATTCATGGTAACTAGCCATGATTTATAATTGATCATTGACGACACTTCGTGAAGGTGAATCATAGGTGATTGACGGAGAAAAATGGAGAACCATGAGTCTTTGATGGCTTTATGATGGCTAATTGATGGTTCTCTGATGGTCAATTGAATACAAATACGGCCCCCTTCCAAGGCGGCCCGCACCAACGGGTACCCCTGGCGAACCGCCCTTTCGCTCCCTCACCAGCCACGATCAACCAGCCCTGGCTCCTCTGGGCCAACATGGGCATTTGTTCGGATGCTTGGAAGGAGGCGCGCCGCCCAGCCCTGACAGAATGCCGCCATGATCGTTGACCATGGTGACCCCGGGATTTGATGCGATCCACAAGAGAGATGGGAAGATATGGTGCTTTCTCAAGTCATAGGGGTCCCTCAAATCATCCAGTTGATTAGGCCTTCATAGTAAGAAACCAACCATAACTTGAGGGGATCCCTCATTTTCAGAAACCACCATAGCAGGA
>VSDK01009906.1:86116-126403 GCA_009767595.1 Symbiodinium kawagutii
GCAGGAATGTGCTTAACTTCTCGAGAGTCCAATTTACTGGTCCTTGCACTCTGGCAACTTGGAAGTGCAAGATGCACCATTTTTGGTGTACGAACGGGTCAATATCTGTAAAAGTGACCAGTTGATTGCTTGAACTTTTGTTTCATGACCAATGGATAGCTACGTCGTATGATTTAAGGCCACTATCAGTTTATTCTGTCTAGGCTATCTCATGCTATATGGCTTTGGGACAGATCAACCCTGTACCCTGATGAGTTCGCCCATCACGATCAGAGTGGATCTAGCTCATGAGTGTATAACTACCAGTTTGGTCAGTCTAGGCTATAACCACTCATCAAGCTGCTAGTAAGAATTGTACACTCAAAAGATAGCTCCTCTATAACTCATCTTCTGCTTCCTCATGAACAAACTGATAGTTATACCAGTCTATACTCATCTAATTGCAGGATATCCACTCACCATGATCCTTCCTGGTGCTCTCAAGCTTCCTTGCTTGGCGACTTCGGCTGCCCCCAACCCCTAGGCACCCAGACACTCGCATGAAGCCCAAGCCGGGCACCTGGTAGGGGATGGAGAATTGCTGTGAACCAGCTGTCAATCCACCAGGGTGAATGCTTCAAGAGCAAGATATGGGGCTTACGATGGTTTGATCATAGGCAAGATGTGCGGTTCATCATGGTTGATCATAGGGATCTACAGGGGATTATAATGGTCTTTATGGGATGATACTGGTTGATAATAGAGATCGATAGGGGATTACCACCAACAATGATATCAACAATGGTTGATAATAGGATCTATAGGGGATTACCACCAACAATGGTTGATCATAGGGATCATAATGGTTGATCATAGGGATTTATAGGAGATAATCAGCAACACTGAGCATATATGTGGATAGATCATGTGTTTTTTTTAAATGGGATTATAATGGTTTACAACAGGGGAAATGATCAGCAATAATGAGATCTATGTGGTGGTTTCTTAAAATCATAGGGGAACCCTTGAATGATCCTTTATATGATTCATTTTTAGTAATAACCAACCATAAATAACTTTGGGGTTCTCCATGACTTGAAAAATCTCCATATAAGGCTCTTGCTTCTTGGAAGGCAACATATATATCATGTTTACTTGCCCAAGAATGAAGAATCTGTTGATGGGTTTTATTCAAGGTGGGTGAACCATTATGCAGTGAGTTTTAATCGACAATATTGATGATGATGGTCGACAATTGTCAACAACTTCAAAGAATGAAGGCTGTTCTTTGCACGTTGGTGACCCTTGAAGATGAGATGCACACCAGACATGTCACCACAAGCGGTTGACTCGGATTGCGCAGTTGATCAAAATCAACAACATCACGGCAAGGAAAGGGGAACGGAGCAGCCATGATGTCCAGCTATTGGGAATGTTGGTATCCCCAAGTGAAGAAAACAAACCTTAGAAATTCGTCTAACCTGGATCCTGCTTGCCAGGGCAAGGCTCCTGGATCCTGCTTGCCAACCAAGTTGGTCTAACCTGGACAAGGCTCCTGGTTGCCTTGTGGCCATGGCCATGGACGCCCTGCGAGTCGGTCACCACTCGGGGTGACGCGCTGCTTGGCGCCTCATCTTCCGAGTCATCGCTGCTGCTGGAGGAGGTCGTCGTGTCGCTGGATCCATCGGCTTTCGACTCATCGCCTGGGAAGCGCCGAGGCGTTCGTTGTCAGCAACGAGTTTTTGTCCAATGGCTATGGGTCAATATTAACCAACCAACCAATGGTTAATGGCTAATAATAGGGGAGAACAACCAACAATAGTGGGGGATATACCAGCTATATATGGCTATGGGTCAAGCGGTTAACCAACTGATTTCATGGGGGATAAGAACCAAGAATAATTGGGAAAACCATGGTTAATGATAGGGGAACCAGGGGTACAGGGTTTTAACCCATGGCCAATTCAGAGCTCTACTTCCACTGCAGAGATCAGCCACTGCTGTGATTTGTAGGGGGATGTAAGAGGACTATAAGGGATAGTAACCGACAGCTTCGAGTAGTAAGCACGAAAACTGAGAGTTGATCATCTGGAGGTTAGAAGACAAGTGATTGAACTACAATTACTAGGGGTGTTTTAGGATAGTCATTCCATATTCCTGGTTTCTTAATGTAGGGAACCCCAAAAAATGGTCGATTTATTGCTACTATCAACCAAAAAACTATCTGATCATATTGATCAATCCCCTAAAATGGTTGATGTATTGCCACTGAACTACTATTCATGGTTAAGATGGGATGATTTGGGGGGGTCCCCTATCTTAAGAAACCACCAATTCTTCTAAGTGTACCTCCTCCCTCAGCTCCGAAAATTCACAGCAAAATCAGGCCAAGCTTAGCAGAGAGGGGGGGGGGCCCTGTGTCACCACCACCATCAGCGATGGTTCATCAAGGTTTTTACATATCCAAAAACCTGTTTTAGACATGTAAAAATCTTCTTTGCAATTTGTCACTTCATCCCTTGTGCTGCACGGGTGTACAAGCAGTCAGATTTAGTGCTATTGCCAGCACAATGATTTTTGGACTAGAAAACCCTTAAAGAAAAAAACTATGACCACTAAAACCAGCAGCGGATGGTTAACATTGGTGAATCATCTGCTTCTTCCACCAGTATAGCAAACAGTTCATTACCACGGAACACTTGGCTGACAAATCATCCGGTGAATCACTGAGGTCAAGACTTTTGGGCGTGGATTCCTCGCTAGCCTCTTGTCCGCCTAGATCCAGCGGCTCTCGTCGGTCGCCAGCTGAACCGGAATGGGAGGGTCATGGGAAAATCAACAGCGCCACGCCTGGGGGCCGCTCCTGGCTCCCCGGTATTCAAGGGCTAGGGCAGGATACCACCGGCCAGGAACGTCTGCAGAGTCTTTCCATTTTTTGGACTCAACCCATCCCGGCAAAATGGTAGTGTCTCCAAATAGGGGACCCCTAAAAAGTGGACGGATTCATACTATAGATGCTTGATAAACTGGATGATTGGGGGGTCCCCTATGACTTGAGACAAAGCCACATGTCGGGCCAGCAGCCCGTCCCAAATTCAACCACAAGTGACATGGCTGTGGGTCAGTTCACCCTTAGTCCCCCTGGTTCCCCTATCATTAACCACAGTTTTCCTCATTATTGTTGGTCATTATCCCCCATGAAATCAGTTGGTTAACTGCTTGACCCAGCTCGCCACATTGTTTCCAACCAACAACTGAAGGGTCAGTTCACCAAGTTCCCGGCTCTGCGGGTCTTCATCGAATTCG
Organism: Symbiodinium kawagutii; assembly: GCA_009767595.1. Lineage (NCBI taxonomy): Eukaryota > Dinophyceae > Suessiales > Symbiodiniaceae > Symbiodinium > Symbiodinium kawagutii. The sequence continues at coordinate 89,402 of VSDK01009906.1, forward strand.
AGAGTCGAGGTGGCACGGCGTAAACGACTCGTCTCGGCTTGCATGACCTACAGTGTGCGCTTGGGCGAGTGGTCACCACTTGGGAGCTACTCCCGTGGATGGAGCTCCTCCGGTGCTTGGTCAATGGGGCGTATCCCCCAAGTTCGCCCTGGTTTCCCAGCAAAATGGTACCCCTGGGGTTGACATTCGCAACTTGATGAACCCCTGTTTTTTACAAAAGGTTCTGGGTCAGGTTCGTATTGCTGTAAACTAACTTCGCCAGTTCCCAGCCGTTGGCTGTAAACTATAGTCACCATTCTTGGTTATACATGGACCCATCTTAAACCAAATATCAACCAGGAAGACTAAGCATTAACCCATACGACTTTTTTTGGTTGATATCATTAATACAACTATTTTTTGTTTATGCAATCACTGTCAATCATTAACCCACACAACGACACAACATTGTGACTATCAATTATGAACTCTTTAGATCTGCCGCTTTCTCAAGTCAACTTGGGCTATCCCAGGCCAACCATCCAGCTCAACCAATAACCACAACGGCCTCCCCGGGACGTGGTGCCCGGCACCACCATCTCCACAAGGTGGGCCCCCCTAGTTATATTCACCATAACTAGTAGTTACCCTAGTTATGAACCAACTTAGCTAACTTAAGGGGCCCACCTTGCACGGCCCGGCCACGCCTCCGTGGTCTCCAAGCGGGCCAACAAATTCCCGCGCCGTCGCTGGCGCAACTTGTTGCCTGCCTTGCGGATGTCGTTCCTGAGCGAATGACGAGGAGATCAAGGGAATATAAGGTTGATAGGGGGATAATAAGGGGGTTATTTAATGATTATCAGTAGTTGAGCAAAGTTGTGGAATGACGAGGAGATCAGGATTATTTGGCTATGGGTCAAGGCTTTAACCAGCAACAAGCAACCATTTTCTAGGGAAAACAGCCTGGTTAATGATGGGGAACCAGGGGGACTTAGGGTGAACTGACCCACAGCCATTTCATGATTGATAAGGGATAGCGATGATTAAGAACATGATGGTTGATCGTTGGGTGTTTCTTAAGCCAGTTTGGGGACCCCCCCAGTTATCACCCAGTTTATCAAGCATTTCCCATTATAAACCAACCATAACTTGGGGGTGACCCTATTTATCGGTGTTTCGTAAACCATAGGGGACCCTAAGAATAGTTGGCTTATATCACGCCATAGGGAGCCCCGAAAATGGTTGATTTATTACTATCAAGTTCTCAGATATTCACAATGATTTATATGGGACGATAACTGGAGGATCCCCTGTTTTGAGAAAACTACATATGGGTTTGTCCATACATGCTGTACCCCTATCGCTGGTTGGTAAGCTTACGGATCATTACGGGATGGTTGTGGGGTACACCAGTTTTGGACAAACCCATTAAGCAATGATTGTCAAAGAGAAATATGATTCTGATAAGTAGAATTGTGATACTAAGAAGGAGGTATCCTTGTTCGATCACAATGATTAGTAATGTTTGATACTGATTTGCAGTGCACTGAGTCGCTGCTTCTAGTCATAATCGCTTCATATGTTCATAAGACAACTATTAAACAGAACGTGGAGAAAAACAATAGCCACAATGAAGAATAGCAAAACTATGGTATTTTGACGGATGAATGCTGCTGGGAGACAGTGCTGAGAACCAACGGTCGCAGAAGAAGTCACAGTGGCTGATGGATGACAATGCTCACAGCTAGGTGAGAACACTGATAATGACCAAGATGATGGGTGTGAAGTGCTTGAGCATAGTGAGGGATGGCTCGAAGTGTGAAGTAATTACTGGTTGACGACGTTGGACAATAGGCAATAGTGACTCGCCAATCGGAATATGGATATAGAACTATCAAAATACACATGTAGCAATTAGTACTGATGGTTGTTTGGTCAAGAATTCACAATACTGAACTTTTAAAAATCAAAAATAGCGCACTCACACTACAACATCCAACGATATGGATGAAAACCTTTGATATGGTCTTGCCTGCCTCCCAACCGACAGCAAGGCAATGTGTTGGTACATTCCAAGATTCTGTGGAAGGTCGTCGTTGTTGGTTCTGCTGCCGAATACCACTGTTGTTTTACCTCGTCTTTGCCACTTCCTTGGTGGCCCAGGGTTCTGAGTGAACAGATTCACACTTTGGCAGACCCTGCGTAGAAAATGATGAACTTCAGACCTGTTCGAGCCATTCACCACTGTTTTCGGAGGACAAATCCTGGACAAGTCATGGACAAGTCATGACCTGTTTGAGACAAGAGTTGTTCCTCGGTGACCCCTATGCCCTGCCAAGACTCTCATACGCCTTACTGGCTTCGTTGCCAGAAGCCAAGATCAATTGCTGGATCAGTCGCGCATGTCTCACCTAGCGAGTGACAGGAGTTATCACCTGCTAACTACCAACTGGGCGGAGACTCACTGGGGAGCTTCTATGGAAATTCAGGCCTTGCATTTGAAACTGCAGAGTTTCACTCTTCTAAAGCAAAGTTCTCACTAGACCTGGCACTTGAAACTGCAGCCGAGCGGCAGCCATCATACCAGCATTCCCGGCATCAGACCCCAGTGACACCTCGGCCAAACACATCAAGGAATTCTGGCATACAGGAAGATACCAACAAATGATCAAATGAGCTAATTGGTGGTCTCTCCAAATGGTGGCATCCCCAAACCATCCTTCACCGACCATGAATCATCAACCATGCATTGTTGGGGTTCCCAATCCCAAGAAACCTCCAATTGATGGTTGAATGAGGTCGAATGATGGTCAAATCACATGACGGTTTTGACCATCATTTGACCTTCATGCACAGTTAATGATGGTCAAATGATGGTCAAGCCACAGTGCCAAGTTAAGGTGCTCAATTCCAAGCGAAGAAGCGTCAATAGTTTCTTTGTCCGCCCGTTTGCTCTGCCTATTGCAGTTCTGTCTCACCAGCTGACACCGTTGGTACTACGACGTGTGACACCAGCTGCCGTAGTGCAACGCCCACCAATGTTGATGCTCTGCTACTTGCAAAGACTAAGATTCACCAACATCATCAATTGGGGGCGACCACAACTGCATGAAAACCTGGCTTCTCGGAACAAGCAGGTGGCTGCGCGTACCAAACTTTCTTTCCAGATCAACTCCCAAACAGCTCACTTCGCCACCCAGCGGCCATATTTCCAAGCACGGCAGCTGACAAGAAGTTGTCACGAGCGCCTCCACGAGCATTGCTCGGCCTTGGTGGCTGTCCAACCTTCGGGCTCCCATTTCGCGCATGCCAGGAGGGCAGTCTGACATAGGGAGCAGATTCATCGAAAACGAATTCTGAGGTCAGAACTGCTTCTCATCCTTAGCGAGGTGAGAAGCTTGTCACGACCCATTGCCCTAAAAAAGCTGCCATGTCCAACTGGCTTGATCATCACTGATTCACCATTCTAGTCCTTCTACTGTTGGTTGTTCTTCCCTACTACTGGCCAACAGCTGTGGATTGATATTCCCTGTCGGGAAGAATAAGCAACGGGAGCAGTAGTAGTAGTAGTAGTAGTAGTAGTAGTAGTAGTAGTAGTAGTAGTAGTAATAGTAGTAGTAGTAGTAGTAGTAATAATAGTAGTAGTAAAATAATAGTAGTAATAATAATAGTAGCAGTAGTAGTAATAGTAGTAATAGTAATAATACTAGTAGTAGTAGTAGTAGTAGTAGTAGTAGTAGCAATAGCAGTAGTAATAGTAGTGATAATAGTAGCAGCAGCAATAGTAGTAGTAGTAGTAGTAGTAATAATAATATTAGTAGTAATAGTAATAGTAGTAGTAGTAGTAGTAGTGGTAGTAGTGGTAGTAGTGGTAGTCGTAGTAGTAGTAGTAGTAGTAGTAGTAGTAGTCGTTGTAGTCGTAGTAGTAGTAGTAGTAGTAGTAGTAGTCGTAGTAGTCGTAGTAGTCGTCGTAGTAGTAGTAGTAGTAGTAATAGTAGTAGTAGTTGTTGTTGTTGTTGTTGTAGTAGTAGTAGTAGGGAAGAACAACCAACAGTATAAAGTACTATACAGGTTGGTGGTTTCACCCTCTGTGAAAAATATGTTTGTCAACCAACCAACCAATCAAGCAAACCACCAACTAGCAACGAACAAACCATAGTAGCAACCATTGTGTCAACCACCATTATAACAAGCATTATAACTTATAATAGTATGAACACTATTCAGTAACACTTGCTTATTGCTGGTTAAAGCCTTGACCCATAGCCACTTGTTAACGTCTTGGTTCTTATGAACACTTGAGGACTACATCTTTGAAATGTCAGGTCTCGCCGTTCGACCAAGGCACAGCAAAGCCATCAGTGTTTCGGAGCGCCTCTGGCTGGGAGTCTGTGTGGACATCACTGGGTTTCTTAATGGCTGAGGGTACCTCCAAGTGATGTTTAGGAGGTTCGGGGCCTAATAGCTATGTCCATGGAAAAAAAAAGGTTTCTTGAAATTCAGACCCCCCATATTGCTATAGATGGTTCAAGGATGATCTGGTTGGTGGTTTCGCAGTTTCAACCCCTATGAAAAATATTAGTCAGCCAACCATGTGTTAGCAATTACTAGGGAAAAAATGTCTAGAACCATCAGCCAGTGGAATTATTGAATATTATTGGCTCATTAGACATGATCTCAATGACATATCACATTTCTTGATATGACAGTTGTTCTAGTAGTTCATTGTTGGTCATTGCCGGTACCCCAAGCTGACTTGAGAAACACCCATCGGGTGTCCAGTCTCCCCCATGCGCCTCCCCATCCTCACCACTTGGAAACGAGACAGCCGGAAGACCTGAAAGCATTGGAAAGGCAGCGCGACAGCAGAGTTCTCGACCGATGCTTTCCCTGGTGAAGCCAGGGGTCAACACCTCCATGATCCATGGGTCAACACCTGCAGTTCTTTCGATTGGATGTTCCAATCTATTGGTGAATCAAATTGCAGTTATGGCTGGTTTATTGCTACTGGTTCGATCTATTGGTGAATCAAATGGCAGAGTTCCAGTTGGAGAGGTTTGACACACGAAACATCCGCTGTACTTCGAAGTGCCATTCCTTTGCAAATCTGCAAATCGGCATCCTTTCGCCGCTAGGTTTGCAAAAGCATCCGCTAGGGTTCTGAGAAGGACTACTCATCAGCACTTCATAAGCCTGAGAAATACTCGTGGTAACCACTAGTGACAGCAAATCCATCTCAATAAACCACCATCGATATTCCCACAAATGGCTGATCATTTACAAGCAAATCTCCAGGTTTATAAACATGGATCTACCATCAATCTATTCATGGTTAAACCACTAGTGTTGATCTAGGTATGGATCTAGCACTAGTATGGCTTCATAATCTGGTTCAACCACTCATCAGCCCCCAATTGAGTGACATCCCAATCCGGGCCCTAATTCCCTGCACCCGCCTTCGGATCTCACCATGGTGACATGGCTCCAGTGCTGTTCCAACGAAGCTCAGCGAAAAACCAGAACAAAAAAATCGTAAGGAATGACAACTGGTAGCTTAGGAGCATTACAACAACTGGTAGTAATAAACCATGAAGATTGGTTGAAATGGATTTAATTGTTAGTAGCAACTAGTAGTAGCAAGTATGCACTTGATCATAACAAGTGGCATCATAGTTTTAACGACTAGCAGTTGCTAATAAACAACAATAGTAGAACTCCTCGTGAACCATTCCCAGTAGCAACCATAGTATTGACCACCATCATAACAACCATTTCAAACCATAGTAGCAACGACTATGTAGCATTTAGCAACCATTAGTGACCACTAATAACAACAATTAACCATAGTCTGAACTACCACTTTTTCATGCTTTGAAACATGAGGGATTAGCCGGTTCGCTCTAAGCGCCATTATATCATTACCGGTGAATATGCAGCATGAACCAATGGTACTCAATCCTAGTAACCTTCCGTAACAATGGTTAAGCTGAAACACAAGGGTCTTTTCTGTTGGCCATTCTTAACGAGTCCTAGAACTTGAGATTTATCACTTAATCTGGATACAGCATTGATCTTTTCAAAGAGCGCAAGAATTTTAGATGTTGAGTCATAATCTGTAAGTATTGAATGACCGGATTGAATCAATTGAAATATATAACTTTCAAGAGCTTATAGTCTACACATGGTGAGTATTGAATCAATTGAAAGTTAAAATACTGGATTTTCGACATGTCCTGTCTCAGGCTCTGCAACTTGTCCAGCTCCACTTGTGTTGCTTTGATCCTCCATCCCAAGAGTGCTGGAGCCATACTTGCTGCCACGGAAATCCACAACGGCCAAATTTGGCTTGAAGGACGACATGGCACAGCTCAAATTGCAACAGGAGCAAACCCAACAACATAAACTGATATCTATTTATCTAGACAAATACTGAATCAAGAGATGAACTCTACAACCAGAGGTCAAAAAAAACATGAACCACAGCATCAACGAACCACTCGAGGTATCCATTACACACCATTCACTATCATTAACCACCATAAACCCTCAGGAACCCCCATGAACCACCAACCATTCACCACCAACCCCGGAGCAGTTCCGCACAGCACCCCGGCCGTCTCGCCGAGCGAGGCCACCAGAGCAGCAATGGCCTCAGGTTGGCACGTGACCGTCACGTGATCCACCCATCATCATCCACAACAACCAACCACAACAACCAACCATCATCAAGCATCAACTAAGCATCAGCATCATCCACCCTCAACGGACCATCAACGATCGCAAAGCATCAACTCACCAACGACAAACACTCCACCAGCATCAAATCCTTGGAGTTACCCCAACAGCATCGTGCCACTGCCATCACCAGTCACCAAAAACTCCGAGGGCCCAACCGAACAGCCAAGCCGTGGAGCCTCGCGATGACGGATCCCCATGAAAGCACCACCAGTGCCGCGAAAAACGTCTGGGGAGCTGGCACATGTGGGGCTGGAAGATGCAACCCCAGCACAGTCAGCCAGGGTTCCATTGATGAAATGATACACCTGGCAACGACAAGAGGCGATTCGGGATTACGATTGCAGCAATGCCCATGGCGTATCGATGGTTCATCCCGTAAAAATTCAATGGTTTCACAAGTTTTCCCGAAAATGTTCTCGTCACAAAAGCAACCCTGGTTCATATATCTTTCAATTCGATTTCCCGTCAACGACCGAGCATCAGATTTGGAGCTTGGCCCCCAGCAATTCGAGCCATCCATAAACTGCTTGGTCAACCAAAATCATCAGCACCATATCGTTAAACAAATAAAATAAATAAATCATCCATAAACCATGGCCATCCAAAGACCAGTGTATCCTATGACAACCAGAATATCATCACCATATCGTTAACACTGGCAGGGCTGCAGCTTTCCAGCCTTCGAGGTTCCAGGCTTCCGTGAACCAGTGTTCCAGGTGGGGGGGAGAGAACTGAGGCACCACTCCTGGTGATTGAAAACCAGAAGAATCATGACCAACTATTGATATGGGGATTTCTTCCAAATGGGGTACCCAACAAATGGCTGGCTTATTTCTATAAATGGTTTCTCTTGGATGATTCGGGGGGAGCCCTATTTTGAGAAGCAATCATATCATTATCATTATCAACCAACTAATTCCTACCTGCTAGCTACAATCATTAATCACTATATACAACTCAGCACGCTGACCATTGAATCTGTGACCCACCAACCATTCACCAGCAACATGTATCATTGCCCCCGTTCACCAACCATTCACTAACCCTTACCTACTGACCAACCCTAACTAACCCTCAACTAACCCTCAACTAACCCTCAACCAACCCAAACTGACCCGCAACTAACCCAAACTAACCCTCAACTAACCCTCAACCAACCCAAACTAACCCTCAACCAACCCAAACTAACCCTCAACCAACCCCCCAACTAACCCTCAAGTAACGCGAACTAAGCCCAACCAACCGTACCTAACCTTCACTAACCAAACGTTCACAAGCCATTCACCGGTCAAACGTGTGAGGCTGGCAGGCCCTAAAGCCAGGAATTGTGGACAAGCAACCACCTGAGCCAGGAAGTTAGTATCATGGATGGTTCATCCTTGCGAACATTGCTGCTCAAGAGGTGGTTCATTGATGGCTTCGAATGGTGAATTGCATGGCTCAAGTTGGTTAATGATTAGTGGTTGCTTCAAGATCAATTGATGGTTAACTGATGCTTTTTTGGGGGTTAATTGGTGGTTGACGGTTTATTGGTGGTCGATTGCGGCACAATTGGTGGTTGTTTGAGGCGTAGTTGGTGGTTCATTGATGGTTAACTGCAGGTTCATTGAGGATTAATTGGTGGTCAACTGATGCTTAATTCATGGTTAATCATTGGTAAATCGATGGATAATTATTGGTCGCTCGATGGTTCCTTACTGCTCAATGACGGCTGATCATGCTTCAAAATGGTTGACGATGGTTGACGATGATGATTAATGGCTGATACTACTTCAATATCACTCTGGTGATAGTACCAATGATAGTACCAACGATTCTTGATCATTTGTCAGTGGGTCAGTTCACCCTTACCCCTAGTTCCCCTATCATTAACCAGGCTGTTTTCCCTATGACATTGGTGAACTTATCCCCCATCATTTGTAGCTTAAAGCTTTGACCCATAGCCATTTAGTGAACTCTAGTGATTTGGCTGTGGGTCAAAACCCCCTTTTGTCACGCCCTTTTGTCAGCAGAGTCAGTGCATCAGCCTAAGCGGAAAACACTAACGACTCCTACTTCACCAGTAGCGATGAAGGCCACCTCGCATTGAAGCAGTAGCTGATGGATGGACGTGTAGAGAAGCTGGTGGCAAGGTAGCAAACACACTCACCGAAGATATCTGTCGATCCCCCAAGGCAGCCTGAAGCCAGGTGTCAAGATCTCTCTGCGCTCGCTTTGATAAATTCACCAGAATCCCCATGGTCCAACATTGGAACTTTGAATGGTTGGGGCGCCCAAAAATTGGTTTGAATTGAGGTATGCTGAGTCTGATCATCCTGGTAAGCAAACACGCCAGCAGTCGGCACATTCTGGCCCCATCGTATACCACCCCTCTGGATACCAGTTGCCAGTTCGAATGAGTAGAAGTAGTCTCCACTCCCCAAATGCCAGTTGTAATTTGAAAGTCACACAGGAGCTCATACCAGCTCACAAAGCCCCGAGGTTCCCCTGGGGCGGTCAAGGAACGAAGCCAATCCAGTACTCTGTTAACCCCCACAAAGCGCAGGTTGGCGGGCGCATCAAACATTACGGTATCTGCCACACGGGCAAAATCAACAGGTTCACCTTGAACAGGAGGGGAACTTGCTTCGACGACCTCAGGTGTTGTTTGCAGCTGCTGAATGGAACATGTGCCCACCCTGATAAAGTGTTGGCGCAACTCATCACGCAAATGTATGCATGCTTTCACTTCTCGCGCGACCTGTTGTTGCAGCGTGATCACTTCAGTCGGGAGCTCTTCAAGAGCCAGGGCTGCTTCGACATCTGCCAGATTATTATGAATGAAAGCCCACTGCTTCCACTCCGGTTGCGAGTCGATACATTGGTGTGATCTGATCTGTTGAAATGTGACATCATGTGCTCCAGCCAGCAAATCTGCAACCTGTTGCCACAAGTCATGATCAGCAATTTTATTGGTGACCGAAAACATGTTGGTACTGATTGCATGGGCCCGATTGGCCACTGCCTGGTTATCACTCCAAATGCGGACTGGTTTTGAACATGTGACAGCGAATGCTATGGCCGACAGAAGTGCCATCAGTTCTGCCCGTGCCACGGTTTGCCATTGGCCAGGGACACCCCCTGATGACAATCGCTGAGCACTGTCTTGAGTCGTGGGGCCGGCAACAATGACTCCCCATGCAACCAACCTTGCACATGGAAGTCCTGGTTCCAAGCCAGTGCCATCAACAAACAAGTCAATCACCGAGAGGGCATCTAGGGAGACATCTCTAAAGCATCTGGTCGTGTCTGGAATCGTATGCAGGGCTTTCCTATACAACTTCAAGGCAGGAGGTTCTTGCATCCACCCTCTGTTTCGTGTACACTCTGGCAACTGCGGCACCTCCGCTTGGATGGGAGGAGAAAGCTGCTGCCGACTGAATGCTGTGACCTCACATTGCCAATGACGGTGCTCCATACTATCAACAGCTTTGCCACACAAGCTGCACATTCTACTTCCATTTTCTTCATACTTGGATTGAAAGTCGTTTGTGAACAGCGTGCCATTCATGAGGCTCCGCAAGATGCCTTTGTGTTCATGGGTAAGGTTGGGGCTTGGACGACTGAGGATGGCACTGACCCTCTGCAAACCTTCAAAATCCTTACGCTGGTGCCACAAACCTCCGACCCTGAAAGTCCAACATCGCTGAAGTCTATGCTTGATCTCCTGAATGGGATTGTGGAGCAAGTCTATTGGGAGACCTTCCCCATCAAGGAATAAAGAACCTCCAACGTACTGCCACCCAGTGTCGTTCAGCCGGGCCAACAACAATTTCATGGGCCCTGGTTTCCTTTTGACGATTGGGAAGAAGCACACTTTGCTCAAGGGATTCCTCCACGGCCTCCAATGTCACATGACGTCTGAACTGGACGACACTATCTTGTATGACCACATATTCTGGATCAAGGATGGGTTGCTCCAGCAATGCCAACTGAATCTGAGCATTGGCTCCTGCTTTGTGATATCCTACGGACTTCATGACCTGTGCACGCAAATGTTCAAAATGCGAAGATCCTATGTGGGAAATGCTGCTGCCATGAAGGCCTCGGGGCCAAGCGACAGTCCTTACCACTCGCAGTTTCTGACTCTTGGACGCAGCGCTAGCTGCTAGCTTTGGCCACAGATCATCAAGGTCTTTGAGGCGCTTTGCGATCGTGGCATTACCTTGTTGTCCGGTAAATTGTAAATGCCCCCCCAAGTCACGGATGGCATGGATAGGCTTCCTCTGAGTAGCACGCAAGGCAGCACGGTCATCTGGATGGATGGCCCACCAACAGGTTTTCTTCGCATCAAGCTGTATGTCTAACAGCTCACAGAATCCAGTGAGTTGGGCCAATGCATGTTCAGCAACTTCTATGGAGTTGGCTTCAATTTCGAAATTGTCTACGTACGAGCTAAAGGTAGCTCGTGGGCTGCTCCACTCTAAGTATCGATGTATTAGCATGTTGGTCAATGCCATCGAGGCGACTGAAAGTCCACACCCCTCAACAAATCCTGTGCAGGATCCCACTGGCATGCTGGGGGATCCTTGGATGAAGAAATGTCGTTTCAAGCCCCATGTTGCAGTGGACCATGCCCGGAGCAAGTCACCATGCACACCTAAGGATTTTGCGATCATGAACACTGGCTCTCTAGGCAAATGATTAAATGCCTTCACAACGTCTGAAATGATCCCTATGGCATGGTCACCACTATACATGTAAGTTTCCAACCTAGATTGCAAACTCCACCAAAGAGTGGTGGCATTGGAGCCGGGCTTCCCAAACATGGTGTCCGACGTGGCCTCAACGATGAATTGAAGAAGTTCCTGGGAGCGGAGGCTGCTCCAAACTCTATATGCCAAAGGCATCACCGTAATGGGCCTGAACATGCTGACTGTGTCAGCACCTGCCACCTTCTCCAAGCTATTCACTGCTCCCTGTAGAAGTTGAATGGGCCAACTGCCTTTCTCCTCAGCTTGCCGAAGGATGCTCAGCAAGATTTCATGGCAGGTGTCATTCATCGATAACAACTCATGTCGGCTCACAGCATCCATGCCGGTGGCGGCAGTATGTTTCTTGCTATGGATTGCTCTTTTCCATCTGTCCAAAGTGATCGGCTGAAGTTGCATCTGCTTTGGGCGAAAGGTGCTGGCTGCCAATTTGCATATCTCTTCCCAACGATCACTCGGTACATGTCTGTGTCTGTCCCATCGTTTGCTCCACTCCACCATGAAGGCCTCATTCACTGCATCTAGACTCCCATGAGGTTCCACCTGAACAAGCGTGTCTCCCACTGACAGGCCATGTGGGACCTGAAACCAAACTTGTTCTTCTTCTAAGTGGATAATGGGCAAAATCCCTGTGCGTGCTTCCAAGGGTTGAATGGAGTTGAATGCATCTTGGGAAGTGAAAATCACGGATGCTTCGTCCACAACTTCTGTGATCTGTGCAGTGCTTTTGCTAACAACTGTCTGGACAGGGACTGGTCTGGGCCGTCTTACATCTTGGAACACCATGTTGGGATGTTCTGCTCGACGGGTCCTTGCTTTGGCGGCTTGCTGTCGTTTCAGCACTTGCTCCCATTGTTCAACCTTGGGCTGAAAGCACTTGACCATTTGCACTGCACTTTGTGGCGATGGCAATGCTCCTGTGAGGTGCGGCCAACCTTCATGTTTATATTGTTGTTCATTCCACCATCTCACGAAGGTAGGGGTAAAACCCGAGGCCCTTTTCACTGCACCCCACACGGCAAGTTGATAATCCAGTCTCCCTGGGCTAGGCCCTGGTTCCTGCATCGCATTGGAAAGGCTAACCAATCTACGTAGCTGTGTGAACCAACGCTTGTAGCCCAGTGACCAGTCTGAAATGCCTGGCGAGACCTCACCGTGTCTAGATGGCTTGACCTGCACAAGATTCGGTTGAACCATTTCACGCTGCATGGTACATGCTCGACCCTTCTGCATGTCCAGCAAGGGGCTGAGTCCTTGTTGCGATAGTGCATGATCAACATGTTGTTCAAACATTTTGCATGCCATCTGGTATTGGCTGGTGGGATCAGCTGGCAAGGCGGGCATGGGGCATGACATGTCGCGGATCTTGACTTGTGTGGCCTTATCCAACTGCAATGGTTTAGGTTTCCGCCATCGGGGAACAGGGGCAGGTGCACTGAAGAAAGCCAGGGAGGCTTGCAACACCCTGTGATCAGCAAACATGTCAAATTCGTTGCTTACTGATTTAATGAGTTGCTGAAGGCTTGGCGACAAGAACACGAAATCCTTGCGAGTTCGATACTTACATGTTGGCCCCGGTGGTATGCCCAGCTCATCTTCTGCCCAGCTTTGCAATTCCTTCCATCCTCTTTTGATCCACTCATGCGTTTCAGGCAACACCCCAAACTCCTGGTTGAAATCCCCTGCCACGAAAGCTGGACCTGGAAACGGGTTGACCAACTGCCTTGTGAGTTCGCTAAGCAAGCTATTGGTATATGCTTTGGTGGCTGGGCTAGTGTGCTGAGAGGCCTGCCCATAGACTACTCCTCCCCCAATCCACTGCGAACCAACTTGGAACGTGGCGGCGTGAATGCGCCCTGATTGTCTCATCTCTTCATTCCATCCATGATTGATTGAACGAAATGGAAATGAGCTGAGGAATCCAACTCCTGTGTGAGTGCCTGCGATGGCCCGCAAACTTTGATACTTCAGTGGCGCAGCAGCACCTGGCACATAATGGAACTTGCTCCCTACTGCCTCAAGTTCTCTGCGAAAGCGTGGGATCCCACGGGAGGACAACTGCGTCTCTGAGACGGCAAAAATGCCATGTCCCAACTGCTTGCATGTGGAGCCTTTCCCTGAAAGACCTGAAGGATTGATGGCACCAAGCTGCCATGTTGGTTCTTGCTCACAGTGAGTGGGCCCAGGAACCATGGCCTCACCGATGCGACAAAATTGCAAAACCCACAGCAGCATGTAGCACCATGTTGGCAACCGAATCTTGCATGATTGCCTATGCACTTTGGGCTTCACAGACATCTTGCGTGTCTGCAGCCCTTGGCATCATTCCTGATCAGACTTGCGCTTGGAAAGGAGGGTTTCAATGCGCCTCATCTGCTCACTCATTTTGGTGTCCAACGCTGTGGTGAACTGCTGTGCTTGAGTCTCCACCTGACGATTCAGGTAATCCAACTTTTGCTCAAATGTGCCGGCCTGCTGTTGCATACTGGTCTGAGCTTGCTGCATCTGTGTCATCTGCTGTTCCAACATCTGCAGTCGATCTTCAACTCTTCCATCCATGGGCTCATCACTGGGGGCACTCAACTCGCTGAACTTTTGGTGAACTTTCTGGTCGATTGTTGCCTCCAGCGCGGCAAAATGGGTCTTCGTCATGTCCTGCCTGGCCTTTTGGGATGGGAGTCCAGCTGCTGCGTCGGCCCAAGGATCAAATTCCAAGTCACTCTGCAATCTGTGTTTGTTCAGGGTTGTGTTGGACAACTGTGGCTGAGGCGGTGTCCATGCCTGCTTCGTCTGAGATGTGTCCTTGTGAATGACCACGTCGCCATGTTGCAACGTAAACGCAAAACTTGGGGGATCTCCATTTGAGAAGACAAGCCACATCAGTCCTGAGTGGTCTGCTGCGCGTCCCATGGGCTGAACTGCACGCGCTTGCCATCCCCACTGGGAAAACAGTGCTTGCAGGTGTTGTTTCGTGCTGCCCCAAGGCATTGGACCCACTCGAAATGATTGCTTCGTGCCTCCACTGAAGAAGGGCTCATCTGGTTTGATCTTGTCATGGACAGCTTGTGCCCGATCACATGGCACTTTGACTCCATATCTTGATTGCACCCTCACCAGGCAGCTCACTTCACCCAAAATGGACTGGGTAGCTTTGGCACCTGCGATGTCCTGTTTACCCAACCACACTGTTTGAAAATTGGGGTCTTGTGATCTTCCATCCGGTGCTCTAGGCTCGATGTACACCCCATGCTCACCTGACAACCGAAACATCTTGTGGAATGCACTGGTGACTACCCGGATGCAGCAAACAAACATCTGAGCTTCGGCCTGCTTGGTTTTCTTGAAGTGCAGATTGACATAGTCCCGTTGCCACAAGTCCAAGATGGGTCCTTCTTTGTCCTCCCCCGATGGGTGCCAAGCGGTGCATGCACAACCTTGCTTGTTGCATTTACTAAGCATGGGAAACCATTCAATGATGTGCTTCACCGGCTGCGATGTGAAATCCTGCCAGTCCATGCCAATTTGGTCGCGATAGACCACCAACTTCACTGCTTGATTCGCCACTTGATGCACAGAATGCAACTGCTTTGGTGTGTTTCGATACACCTTCTTAGCACCCTTTTGCAGCAACACAGCTGTGGTGAGCATGGGCTCACCTGTGGCAAACGATGATGCGGGAAAGCGCACCTGCTCTCCCTGGGCAGCAAGCTCCTCTGAGAACGGGGCCATAACCAGGAATCCCAAACCCCCATCACTCAACAAACCTTGTGTCAGGTATGGCTTCACTTCCGGTTCACTGATGACTACCACACCTCGGATGCCAGTGCCAAACTGCCGGGTCATCAACTGTGCAAGCATCTCACCACCCTCCTGGCAAAAGATGCCCTCTGGAACATGGACATCACTGGGAGGGACATGCTTTGGACGGGACCTGTCATATGGCCCTGCCTTCTTGGATGCTACTGCTTCTTTTGGCTTGGCTTTGGACTTGATCACAGCTTGTAGTTCATCTTCCTGTACTAAGCGAACAACCGGTTTGCAGGCATTAGCAAACTGTTTCAACATCTGCCATGGACGTGGGGCCTGGAAGATCGAGGCTGCTTTCTCATTTCCTATGGACTTCAACACTAGCTGCATGCGTTGATACAATCGATCCTGCGGGACGCCGTGTTCTTTCAGAAGAGCCTGCAGAGCTGTTTCAAGTTCACCGTGACCTCCAAGTCTCACAGGCATGAGCGATGGTATCATCAGCAATTGTTGCCAGTAAAGCTTCCTCCATCCAGAAGCTTTCAACTCTTTCATGCTCTCCAACGGGGTGTCCGCAACCTTTGCTGCCAGCCATGCAAAAGCTTGGAATCCACAATCGAACCTAAAACAGCTCGGCAATGCATCAGTTGGTGTCATCGTCATGGGCATCTTGGCAGTGCTCAACTGGTCCCATGCAAGAACTCCTTCCCATGTGGTTTCAACCGTCCATTGACTGTCCTTCCTCGTAGCATGCACTGGGATCCAGTGGTGGTGCCACAGGATCATGCTTGCAGCTTGCTCAGCATCTGACATTGCCTGGATCCACTGCTGAGAGATACTTTGCACATCCATGAGACAATCAATGACCAACGGTGGAACAATCTGGAACTTGTTGTTGGCAGGATCAACATTGGTGAGGGTACCCAAGTAATACGTCATCTCATCAACCGCTACAGCACCCCCTTGATGAATCAGTGCTTCAAGTCGTGTCATGTGCGCTAGCTCATATTCCAAGGACTGCACATCCTCCACCTGGGTGACAACAGGTTGTCCCATCAACACCAATGGGTCTTCTGGCAGGAGGGCCACATCTGCCATCAGACCCCCAACTGTCGTGTATAGCTGCTGTTCATCATGACACAGCTGTTGCGTGGCTTGCACCATGTCAGGGCCAGTACTGTTGAGTTGTCGAAACGTGGTGACCTGACATTCCGCCACATCCCACAAAACCACTCCTCCTCGCAAAATGTCCTCAACGGAGCAGAACATTCGTGGCATCTTGATGGGTTTGCATGGACCCCGCTGGACCTCATGTGTGTCAGCTGAACTATCTGTCTCACTTTGGGTAGCTGGAAGCAATGCTTCTTTGGTGTTATCACTGCTCATGGCCTCTTCATGTCCGGGCCCTGTGTGTGGGCGTGAAGCTCTGAATGCATCAAGTGCTCCTGTATTCTCATCACCTGGGAAACCTGCACGTGTTGCATCTCGCTTTGCAGCTTGCTGCACTTCAACCAGCTGTGTAGCAAAATTGTCAGAACCTTGGTTGGCTGGTGCGTCAACTAAGTTCTGGTCTGGGATTTCATCGGCATCATCATGCTCAATCACATAAGCATCAGTCACCACTGCACCTACTGACTCATTGTCATCATCCGCATCTGAGCGAACTTCGATAGCGACATCTGGCTCATGTGCGTCTATGGGCTCCTCTGACCTTGTCGGCACGTCTCGTGAAGGAGTGCATGGTCCATGACATGTCGCCTCAACTAATGGTACTTGCATGGCATTCATCCGACTGCAGGCACTTTGACAGGTCTCTCCGGATGGTTCATGAGCATGTTCCTGCTCAACGACAGGACGGGTCATCCTGAAGCGTTCATCCTTGGAATGATCTTGAACCAATGACATGTCCAAACAATCCTTCCTTTTCTCCTGCATGGAACCTCCTCGATGATGATGATCGACTGAGCTTGGTGGCACATCAGTACATGGTTGTCGCACATCATGTTCCTTGTCATGCTGATGATTTGAAACCAATGGCATGTGACCACCTTCAACTCCTTCCTCCTGCATGGCATCTCCTCGCTGATGATGAACGACTGGGCTTGAAGAGACTTCATCTTGCAGGTTCTGACCTGTGATCCTTTCCTCAGGAACTCCTGTGTTCAGATGATCTTGAACCAATGGCATGCGCAAACCATCCTTCCTCTGCTCATGCATGGCACCTCCTCGATGATTGTGAACGACTGGGCTTGAAGACTTAGGACCCTCTTGCTCTGCCAATGCAACTGCTTGGCGAAAAGCAGAGTCCTCCTGCGACGCTGTGATGGATGTAGCCTTTCCAGGAAGAAGGAAAGCATCTATCTCCTTTTGAAACACCTGCATGGCACAAGTGGCTGGTTGCGCAAAGCACTCATCCCGCTGCGCAAAGAGGGCATGCACAACTCCTGCAAGTGCTTCTTTGGGATTGATGGCGGTCATACCTGAAAGGCCCATGTCATGAAAATGATTGCGGATCTGGGAAAAGATCCACACCGCTTGGAGTGGAGAAGCCAGTTGGCCAATACCGGCCATGAGAAGCCTTTGTGCGTCATGCCACCCATTCTTCTTGACCATTCCTGTCATCAAACTCATCTCCATGGGTGACACATGTCGGAGTTGCATGACCCCATCTTCATCTGTCTGCTGCACGAGGGCTCCAAACAATCCATGTTCTTGAAGTCTTTGCTGTGACAACCCTGGCCGGCAACCACGCGCACACTGATGCACCTGATTGCCCCAGCTGTGTAGGGCCGTGCTTCCCTGAGCAGTCAGATCAACCAACTGCGATGCGATTCCCTTCCCATAATTGGTGAAAGCCTGCAGTTCAGCATCTGTGAGTTGCAGTTCCTCAAACTGTTGTCGTGGCAGTACCTGGAAGTCTGGTAGCACACATCCCAAAGTTGGTGGGTTCGGCAACTTGGGGAATTGTTGCAATGACACTTTTCCCATGAAGTCACGTGTGATTACCGTCCAGTATCGTCTTCTTCGTGAAACCCAAACATCGGACAGTTCAAGGATCACTTCTGATTTGAAACCTCTGATCATATCCAAGTGGTACTGGAGACACCGTTGAACAAATTGTGAAGTAGCAGCTTGAGGGACGCATTCAAGCACAACCAAGTCTTTCTTCAACAAGTAAGCCGCCAGTAACCCAAAAGGAAGGGTAAGGGATCTTTCATCCATTCCCTGTCGTCCATCTCCCAGCCGAGAAAAAGGCTGGCAAGCATAGCCCCACCCCATAGCCGCTGCTTCACGATCAGCTTCGTGCATCTTCTGAATGGTGGAAAGACAGCAAATGTTTCCACAAACATTGGGAATGGTTCCATACTGCGATTGATGGTCAGTGAATGACTGCTGGACATCGTTCTGTACCATTGTTTCCCATCCTGCAAAGGAAGCACCAACTCCCAATCCACCCAAACCAGCACATGTCTCAGCCAATTTCAGGAAATCCCTGGCACACCTGGCTTTGTGTTGCAACAACGCCCCATGAGCATCAACTTCGAGCACTGGGTGTCGAAAGTGTGTAACCGTGGCATTCAGCAGTGTGATGTCAGTGGTATCCTCTGCCAGAACACCCCGAAACCTGAACTTCTGTTGATACAACTCACTCTGACAGACATGACCATGTTCGTCATCCCGAATCAGAACTCTGGCAACAATGTTGGTTCGCTGACCTGCACGAACTGAGAACAACCTCTCTTCGTAGACTGGGAGCCCCTGGTACTTCCCATCTACATATGTCTTGGCAGCGAAATCCATGACGCAACTACTGGTTTCCTACTCGCCCAAGCATTAGCCGACGTAGGCTCCCCTGACTGACAGGGTCTTGAACCGAAACCTGGGTCAAAACCCCGTACCCCTGGTTCCCCACCATTAACCAGGCTGTTTTCCCTTGTTTTGCTGGTGGGAATCCCCCATGAACGTTGGTTGATCAATATTGACCCATAGCCATTTGGCTGACTGTTGCGGGCTGAAGTGGTCATAGCATGGATTCTTCACCTCCGAGGCCAGGGCACTGCACTGCACCACATCCTCCCAAGCAGCAACCGCTGAGGCTCCTGCGGCTGGAGCAAGGCCCCCTATGGAGCGCTGTTGCTCGGCGGCTGGTTTTGGCGTGTTCGACCTATGGTTCATAAGCCATTAGGAATGCTGGAGCAAGGCCCCCTATGGAGCGCTGTTGCTCGGCGGCTGGTTTTGGCGTGTTCGACCTATGGTTCATAAGCCATTAGGAATGCTTAGGAATGCTTAGGAATGCTTAGGAATGCTTAACTATGGTAGTTTTGGGGTATTTCTGTTGGTTACTGGTTAAATGATTCTTCACAATGGTCAATGACGGATGATGTTTTTGTAATGCCTCGTCTTGGTTTTCCTTTTGGCTAGGAATGGTCCGTCGTGGCTAGTGATGGTTGCTAATGCTTGACTATAGCTAGTACTGGTTGACATTGGCTGATAGTCGTTGATGATCGCTGATAGCGGTTTATCACAGCTGATGGTTCGATGGTTTTGACGTGGTCACTGAACTCATGATTCCTCCACTTTCTTGTGATTTCGCTCTGGAGATACCGAGCAAAGCAAAAGGATTCGTCCAACTCTCTACCATTGACTTTTCTCTGCACGGTCCCTGAATCCAGAGGAACACACTAACCTGATTAAAAAGGTCTCTTCTCTGGGACGACGACTGTCTATTTGTGAACCTCTGAACCAGCCGTGAGAATGGAACCTCAAACGGAACCAAGTCAACGCCCTTAGAGTACTAAACCAAGTTTTCCAGGGATACCAAGGTTTTCCCTGTGCCAATGACTAGTAGACCATTACCAAGTTGATGTTCAAAAGACGGATTTAAATTGCGAGCATCATGATGTGCGCTCAGCCTGTCCTCGCCTGTCCAACCAGCATGCAAGCCACCACGAAACACCTGCAGGGCTGAAGCGTTTTACGCGTCCATGGGGCATCTCACCACAACCATCCAACAAGCACTCGTCTCTTTAGGTGCGGATATGGCTATGGGTCAATATTAACTCACCAACTAATGGGGGATAGTGACCAACAAGCAGGGGTACGGGGTTTTGACCCACTGCCACATCACTATGAATTCCATGGTTCATATGATCCATGGGATAACTTCCGTGTCACCAATGACAAGTCCCAAGTTACACCTTCCAGCAGTGCCCCGCGGCGAATCGGATCTGGCGGAGTCACCACCCCGAACCTTGCGGTAGAGGCCAACGATGCCCGATTTCTTGTCCTCGCTGACCACTGCCATGGTTTTGATAAAACTCTTGGCAGCGATAAATGATGGTAAAATGATAGCACAATGGTAAAAATGATAGTAATAGAACTCTGGGCGAGAATTCATCTAAATGCTAAGATGTGGTAAAACATCATTACTTCATAACATTTGGATTCAAATTCTTCAAAAACACACCAAGCGCGGCAATCCAAGGCATTCAGATTGGTACAGGGCTGAGCTCCTTGGCACCCAGAGTCAGTCCATTCCTCAAAGGAGTGCACAGCCAGATGACCTCGTGGCGCGGCGCATGAAGTCTAATGAAGATGAAATCTTTATCCAGTGACTCGCCAGTGACTGGTGACTTTTTGACCCCAAGAATGGTCATTTAAGAAGAAACCAAAGACAAATCATTTTTGTTCTGGCTTCTTGTTGTTCTGGCGTCTGGTTTAGCCGTTTACTCTCTGGGTTTCTTTCAAGAAAGGTTGTGAAAGAACAAAAACAAGCCACCTTTTCCACATTGATTGATAAGATCAAGAGCCAGTCTCAATCTTTGCTTGTCATGTCTTGAACGAATCCACTGATCATTCACAAGTCCCTCTGCAATCACAATGCAATTAATCAAGATTCATAGCTAATGATTAGCCATCATTAGCCATCATTAGCCATCATTAGCCATGAAATTCATCAATTCATTGACCACTCATGACCACTTTTTCGTCCAAGATTTCCCACAAGTTCATCAGCCCTAACGACCAGGGCATGCGCGCCGCTGTCCCGATGTGGGACCAGTCACGACGAGTCACTGTGGGACCGCCCACAGCTCCACTGACCAGCAAGGCCTTCTCTGGAATTTTTTGCCTCAGAACCGGCTGAAAAAACCATCCGGTGAGGTGCACAGTTGGTCAACCCTGGATGGTACATTCCCCGAACGTTGAGCTGCCCCCTACGGGATGTCCCACAGCCAACCTGTTTAATATGGTACCCCATTTGATAAACCAGTTGAAACATCGTTCTTGAAATGGTACCCCAAGTGAGATATGGTCCCCCCAAACATTGAGAAGCCATTTGGGGTCGTTAATCAAGGGTTAAGGTTACGTGGTACGTGGAGCAGTGGGATTGCAGAAATTGATTCCAGCCGACCTTTGGGAGATCTGCCATTGGAAGTAGTTAGTTATATTTCATCACTGCTAGGAATGGCTGATATATCTTCTTAGAATGCTTTGATCAACCAGTTGTAGTTAATCATTGTGGTTCTTGGTGGCCTTTAGATCTCTTGCTAAGAGTCTAACTCTTAGTGGTTTTATGGTAGATCAATCATATCCCAAAAAACCTAAGAAACTAAGGTAGTAGCCGTAGCTATAATCCACCCAGGGTTGATTATGGTTTGTAAAGGTTTGTTGATACTCAGTAATAGCTGGCAAGGGATGATAATGGCTGGTTGTCAAGTTCTGGATCTGCGGCATGGGGGTGTTGGTGTTCCTGGTTGCTTGTCCCCAGTCTCCTTGGACGAAGATGAGTGCTACCTTCAGATGCGCACACACACAGCACACACACACACAGCACACACACACAGCACACACACACACACACGATATGCAACCCTTGAGTGCATCCAAGGAGTGCCTCCCAAAGATTCAACTGCAAACATTTCACGAATGGGTTCCTGACTTGAACGAGTTCAGTAAAGAGCTTGAGGATGAAGATGTCGTGGACATGGCGCCCCAAAACTCTCACAACGCAATCAGCAAATGTCTTTCCGCTGATATTCTCTGACATTTACGCAGCAAGATCTTGGCTTAATGTTGTAGTGCTTTATAGTCTTGCTTTTACTAAAAAATTGAAGACTCGCAAAAGACCACTGCTACCAGTGTCATCGTAGTTCGCTCAACCAAACGACGGAAACATAAGGAATCCATAAGAGCAAGCAAGATACTCATCAATCTAGGGAAATGGATGCCAGGATCAAGGTATTGTTTTCTGTCTATTCATGGAGCAAGATTCCTGTGGTCACACCAGTAAAATGCTCAAAAGAAGGGACTCAAAGGTGTGTGAAACCCTGGTTGTCAGCATGCTCTTCCGGTGACTTTCACGCTCGGCTGAGAGAGGCTGCAGCTGGCGGACCCCCTCGATGGAACGGATTTCAATGACGTCTGATTTCAATGGAGCGAACTTTTCATCCTATATGGTGCATGCAGCTGATGAGTTGGATTCTAGCTACCAGCGTAGTGAGTACGGTGGTAGCCAGTGAATTGCTGGTAACTGAGTCAGACCGTCTCACCAATTACAGCCCATCGTTGGGTAGACCTCCAAAAGAGCAAAGGTGAGACCTGATCAAATATTCATATTGATCAAATCTGTTTGATTTTCCACGCTGATCCAACACCATCAGCCATCATCAGAACGGCTGAAGATTTGATCTGTCAACTGATGTCCAATACCTTTTGCTTAAGCTCCCAAACTTGAAAGACTTGAGAAGGGATTCAACTACGAACTTGCCAAAGCATTTCATGTTTCTTGATTGAACTGGCGTTTTACCGTTGTTCGATAGCTTGTAGTGGTCGAACACAATCATACTACAGATTCTCAAGAACAGCGCTTCTGTTGAATCCAATTCTGTAATCACCCGGTCCTATTCTTGTGATTCAAATCCAGGAATCGGACACTTGGAAAGAGTTCAATGAACACCTGTTGAAAGTCTACGTCTAAGCTGTACATTCTCAAACACATCAGTCCTAGTTGTCTAACAATCTCACACATTCCAATTCACAGGCCCTCACCTTCAGTCCAAATCTTATAGCCTATGATGAGCTCGGAAAAGACCGGTCCTATCCTGTCTGCAGCACTTCTTTTGGGGAAAAAGGCGACAGTCCAGCCCTTTGACAAAAATGAGGCATACTATCTTTGACAAAAAAATCAAGCGTTGTCATCGATCAAATTTTGGCAGGCATTGACATAGTGATTTCAATTCGACTGAATAGCCTTCCCAAATGACAAGCAGGGTAAAGTATTCACTGATGCCCACCGATATCTTGGGGATCCGACACTTGAAAGCTTTCTGACAACTAAACTGCCACTAATTGACCTTGTCCAAGTTGCACATGGGGCATACTAGCATGACACTTCTGTTGAATCCTATTCTGCAATCACCCGGACCTGTTCTTGTGAATTTTAACCAAGGAATTGGACACTCGGAAAGCATTCAATGAACATCTGGCAGAGAAACACGGTCTACGACTAAGATGTCCCTTGTCAAGTGGCAATCCTGATTGCTGAATGAATCTTTGCTGTGGGGCTAAATCTTACAGCCTAGCTGATTCAGAACCAGTCCTATCCCGTCTCCAGCACCTTTCATCTACTGCATCTTGCAATAAGTCCTACTTCTGCATCTCTCACTTGAGCCACCCAAGCCCGGCTTTTGCTGAAAACCTTCGGCGTTACTTCCTCAGGTGAGACATGTTCATTCCATACTCGGTTCTTGCCTTGAAAACCGCGCTTTTCAGCACCCTGCCAGGGCTTCTGTCAAGATGTGCTCCAAACATACTGAAAATCTATGAAACATATGGTGGCTTCTTCAAATAGGAAACCCAAAAAAATGTCTGGTTTACAATCTATAAATGGGTTCCGCAGGATGATTTGGGGGTAGCCCTAGTTTGAGAAACACCCATATGTTGAAGAACAATATGCTGATACGCTTCTGGAGGCCGCTTAGGATCTGTCAGCTCTATTCAAACTCCGCTGAAATCGCCTTTGTAGCAACAATCAAATTTTCTCCAACCTTGTCTTGAAGAAAACAGCCCGGTCTGGTTCCTGATGCAAAGGATGCAAAGACTAAAGCTGCAAAACCATCAATATTTGCAGGTGTATGCACCATTCCAAGCCACATTGACGCTCGGTCTTTCAATAAATAAATTGCAAGTCAAATGAAAAAATGTGTTCAATGATTTGCACCAAACCATGATGAATTTGCACACGAAGTACTGCATTAAGCTTCCACGACAAATGATCAGTGCTGGTCATATCCCTACTGACACTTTTGAATCTTGAGCACTCCGTTGACTGTTCTGAGGCTGCTGCAACTGCTGCAACCAGTGCACCAGCACCATCCTGCCGCAATTGATCCCGGGTTAGCTTGCGATGATATCATGAATCATGACATCAAAACTGAACTCAGGAATTGCACATAATAAAATCACATTCCCATCATTTATCAGATTCAAATCTTCCCATGCTAACAATATGATGCTGAATATACCGATGTTAACAACGGGCTACATAAGTAAAACCAGGTACTCATTTGTATTTCCAATAATGTCGCTATCACCGCCCCATTTTACTTCCGAATTGGTCATCCTACTACTTTGCCTTTTGGGAAACATCTTCTTCTATCGGTCAAGAATCTTTTGCGGAGGAACTTGCAACATATAGCTTTCTTGGCTTTGCAAAGCTTCCTACAAACAATGTCACTGACAAGTACCTTCTCTTCAGAGCTCTGTCTTGACCTAGCTGCATGAAGAAGCGGCTTCAAAGGTTTGTGCCGTTGCCGCTCAGTCCACCCGCCCGCCTGCCAGCAATTCGAGATGAAGGCTTTGGATCGCATTCATTGGGACCATGGATGGTTCCAAAAGTCGCTGCAAGATGTGGGGTCAATGCGCGGTCTCCAAATGTTTCCAAGAGGTCGCTCAAGCGACCACGGTGGGCAATCACCATGGCAATGGCGCAGGCTTTGCAAAAGGAAGGAGATTGTGGCATTCAACGTTTTGCTGTGGCCACAGTTGATTACATTTGATCTGCCCGTCTGCTTCCCCATGAAAAGCGCACGTAGGTTCACGCAGACCAGGATTGCTAGCTGAAATATGTTGCTTGACAAGCATCACTCCTGGATTCATCCTTCCAAGATGACACGTGACCGACATCGAATTTGTTATCCTCTTGCTTTTTGCAAAAACATCTCCATCTATCACACATCAGACGCGCATCCTTCGCGGAGAAAATCACTTGCAAATAGCGCTTTCTGCGCTGCGAGGCTTCCTACAAGTCCAATGTCATCGCGGCGACCTGGCGCGGTTGTGAGGACGGGATCATTTTTCTAAACACAATCTTTCGAGGAACTTGCGCACACTCAGCATGTTTGAAGCGTGTTTTGCACCATCGAAAAAGTGCAAGTCCTAGGACTTGGAGACATGACTCAAGGTCACTCGAGTTTCTCATTCCAGATATCAAGATGAAGCTTCCAGACTTCCATAGACTGCCCACTACTTGGGAAGCATCCGCAGTTCCAGCCACGGTGGACCTTGCCCCTGGACTGGCATCTTCGCCTGGAAGGCTTCTTTTTCATTCTGCTTTGGGACATCATAGCTTGAGGTCCCAGGTTCCGGTCAGGTTTGCTGCAAGAAAACACCACAGTTGTAAGCTTTTTGGATGGAGGAAACCTGTCTTTTCAATGTGTAGGGCTTCGGAATTGTGGGGCCGCGCGTTTTTGCTACTCTACAAGTACCCCTGGCCGTTTTTACATGAGATAAACATCTAAAGGAGCCTGGCCCCCATGGCATCAGATTTTGTGGGCAAAGTGTGGGGGCATCTGCCTCCAGTAAGCGGGCCCATTTTTGTTTCCTTGGCTCGGCTGGGCCCTGCATAGTCTCACCTCCCCTCAACGGACAGTTGGGCAGGATGATAATATTGCCGACCACCTTAGAACCTCTCGACTCTGGTCACTTCTTAACTTTCACACGGCTCCGGTTTTCACAAGAATTTGCCAAGGTTGCTCTATCGAGCACAGAATGCCATGGACAGGCACAGCGAAACAAGACTGGGAGGTCTGGTCCAAGAATAAGCTCTCATTGGCGGTCTAGCCCAACTTCAAAACCGGACCTTCAAGAAAGGCAAAGGTTGCGACACAGCGGCAGAACTAGGTCCGCAGATTTGTCCAGAGTACCAAGAACGGAAGGTCGGGTTCAGGACCGGGCAAGGAAAGCGACCCATTGCAAGCAGACTTCAAGTACCAGCTCCCAAGATCGGAGAGAACAAGTTCCTTTCTCCCTTCTCATTGCTCACTGCAAGTGCAGCAATGTTGAGGAAGCCTTTTGAGGGACCAACGCCATCACCCTTCTTTGGTGGATTTTGCACCAATGGTACATGAAAAACAAACAGGTAGCGGCAGCGCAAAACCGAACACTTCAGCAAATGACAAATCTGCAGAGAAATACATACGATGCACATCACCTTGCTCAATGAAAGCTTTGGAGCAAACCCCGCTTAGCACTTGCGACGGTGCCCCAATAGTCTGGGCGATTGGATGGCGGGGCATAGTTGGCAACACAGTGCGAACAACATGCTTGGCCCAAAAGAGTCGGTGCCGCTTCAGAAACCCGAAGCGATGCTGCCCAAGCTCTTCAGCTACACTGTTGTCGATGAAATTCATCCAGCCATACATTTTCTATAAAAGAGATCTTGTGAACACAAGGCGTTTCAACAGACATCGCAGGGACGAAAGTATGCTTGCTTCCATACCTAAGTCGACTCAGACGGAGGTCTTCCACCTTCAAGCAGCAGAACCAGTCAACATCACCTTTGTAAATGGCCAGATTCACCACTGTGCGGAAGCTTGTTCAAGCAAGGTTGGTTGACGCGCCCGTATTTATCGACTTTGGTCACTGGGATGCTTGGCACTGTTGGGGGATAGCTTTTAAACCACCCAGAGCGGCATGAGCTGAACAGCTTTACTCTGCGAAAGATCTTAACCATCCCTGTATCAATTCTGAGCGCAAGCCGAAGCGCCCCTCAAAGATGCGCTGACACGGCCACTGTAACGGCTCGCAGGGCCGGGAAGAATTGCGCAGCTCAAACGTCAAACCAGCGGCAAGGTCGCAACTCCTTTCGCCGGTGGGTTGGTTGGGCACCAGAGCCGTCTTCCTAAACTATCGGATGATTAAAGTGGCGGTTGAGAGCCGCTTCGACACTGCTGATGAGGTTGGCGTTGGTGAGGCATAGATCTGACACATCCCAATCCAACAGCTTTGACCTTCGGGACACTCCTCACATTCAGGTTTTGACTCTTGCATCCTCATGGTTACTAACGGTTACACCAGAGCCAGAAGTCTTGCCAGAACGCTCATCTCAAGATGAAACAAGAGCAGGAGGAGATACTGGGGTAGTCAGATAGGGTAGCTGTCTTCTTGGAAAAGGCTTTTCACACTCAGCACCTGGGGTCTGCAGTCGTTGTTGAACGTTTTGCAGGCGCAAAAAATGCCCATTGCCAACCGGGTACATGATAATACTGAGCCCAAGCACAGCCACACCAGTTGCCACCGGAAAAGCGGTCTGGCACCATCCCTGTATCAATTCTGAGCGCAAGCTGAAGTGCTCCACCTCTTTCGATCAAAGTTGTGCTTCACTTTCAAGCGAATTTGGGATGGAGCTGACGCGGCCACTTCGCCCTTCACACAAGTGTCAACCAGCTCGCTCGACATGCCGGCGGGCCCAGCAGGTCTTTCACCATCTATGCTTCAAGCAGTTTCCAAACAAGAAGTGGCACCAATCATGTTCAACAGAGACTGCCTGCTGGGCAATCCGTTTTTCTTCAATCACGCATACTGCCGTTTAATCGTTTCCTTGTCTTGCCAAGCTTGGCGCTTAAACAATTCTCGAAAAAGCACGATTGTCGCTGTACAAAGGAACCTGAGGGCCAAGGGGGGGTGGATGAAAGCCAAGCATGGAGCTGCTTTGTTGTGAGTAAGAACCCGAAGAAGCGGGAGAGTCGGGAAGAAGTGCGCACACTTGCAATGGATGCACACCATCAGTGGGAGAACACAATGGCAAGCAACCCGGCATCATCACTTTGACATCGAAAGCACTAGGCAAGTGAATATCACACCAACTCCTTTGATAAGCCAGCTGAAACGATATGAGCAAAGAACACAATGCACCTCTGACACATGCGTGACTCTCATATATGAGTATCATGTCAGGCAAATGTCTATCAATTTTGTTTTCTTTGGGAATTCTGGTACATTCGCTGGCCTAAGATGAGAAACCAACAACGCTCTGGAAATTAACCATCTTTGCTTAGGCCCAAACTCTTTGAAGCCTACCGTGCCAGGTAGTTAGGCTCATCATAACTTGGAATTTCTGGGGTTCAAGCTAAAGTCCTCCGCCCCTTTTGATCAAAGTCTGGCTTCAATGGCAATACAACTTCAGATGGATCTGGCCAATGGTAACACCAGAGCCAGAAGTCTTGCCAGAACGCTCATCTCAAGATGAAACAAGAGCAGGAGGAGATACTGGGGTAGTCAGATAGGGTAGCTGTCTTCTTGGAAAAGGCTTTTCACACTCAGCACCTGGGGTCTGCAGTCGTTGTTGAACGTTTTGCAGGCGCAAAAAATGCCCATTGCCAACCGGGTACATGATAATACTGAGCCCAAGCACAGCCACACCAGTTGCCACCGGAAAAGCGGTCTGGCACCATCCCTGTATCAATTCTGAGCGCAAGCTGAAGTGCTCCACCTCTTTCGATCAAAGTTGTGCCTTTCAAGCGAATTTGGGATGGAGCTGACACGGCCACTTCGCCCTTCACACAAGTGTCAACCAGCTCGCTCGACATGCCGGCGGGCCCAGCAGGTCTTTCACCATCTATGCTTCAAGCAGTTTCCAAACAAGAAGTGGCACCAATCATGTTCAACAGAGACTGCCTGCTGGGCAATCCGTTTTTCTTCAATCACGCATACTGCCGTTTAATCGTTTCCTTGTCTTGCCAAGCTTGGCGCTTAAACAATTCTCGAAAAAGCACGATTGTCGCTGTACAAAGGAACTTGAGGGCCAAGGGGGGGTGGATGAAAGCCAAGCGTGGAGCTGCTTTGTTGTAAGTAAGAACCCGAAGAAGCGGGAGAGTCGGGAAGAAGTGCGCACACTTGCAATGGATGCACAGCATCAGTGGGAGAACACAATGGCAAGCAACCCGGCATCATCACTTTGACATCGAAAGCACTAGGCAAGTGAATATCACACCAACTCCTTTGATAAGCCAGCTGAAACGATATGAGCAAAGAACACAATGCACCTCTGACACATGCGTGACTCTCATATATGAGTATCATGTCAGGCAAATGTCTATCAATTTTGTTTTCTTTGGGAATTCTGGTACATTCGCTGGCCTAAGATGAGAAACCAACAACGCTCTGGAAATTAACCATCTTTGCTTAGGCCCAAACTCTTTGAAGCCTACCGTGCCAGGTAGTTAGGCTCATCATAACTTGGAATTTCTGGGGTTCAAGCTAAAGTCCTCCGCCCCTTTTGATCAAAGTCTGGCTTCAATGGCAATACAACTTCAGATGGATCTGGCCGGGAAGAATTGCGCAGCTCAAACGTCAAACCAGCGGCAAGGTCGCAACTCCTTTCGCCGGTGGGTTGGTTGGGCACCAGAGCCGTCTTCCTAAACTATCGGATGATTAAAGTGGCGGTTGAGAGCCGCTTCGTTGCCTTTTAGAAACTAAAACCTGCATCTGATTATTTTCCCCACGATGTCATGACTAGCATCAGCAGGAATGGCAGACCTTGGAAGCAGTGCCACAGCAAAGCTGGGTTCAAACACTGCTGATGAGGTTGGTGCATGTCTTGAAAAGCGTGACTGTCGCGGTACAAGAACACTTCAGGGCGACAAAAGCTGAGCCTCAAGTCGCCTTGGTAGTCTGAAGGGGGAGGATCGAGAAGTGCGCGCACATGCAATGGATGCACAGTGGGAGGACACAATTGGAAGCAACCGCGCAGTATCATCACTTTGACGAGCACTGCGCAAATCAATGTTGACACCTCCTGAAGCCATCGCAAGGTATTGCTTTAACTACATTGTCGAATCAGGCAAGAGTCGGCAAGAAGCACGAAGTTGGCCTTTGACTCTATGACTCCATCAACTATGGACTCTATAACCATTAACCATCTGACTCTACAAGTAAAATCTGATTTGTTAATGTTGCCGATCTGATTGGAGAAACATCTGTGCTTCGGTCGCCTTCCGCTCTAATGGGACGGGAGCTGCACCTTGGTAAAATGCCGACGTTTTGAACGCCCAGAAGCGCTAAACAAACATCAACCCCTACACTGGCTACGCTGGAGTGGGACTTTGTGACTTCGTGAAGCCAAGGCTGGTCATTGGGAATCTCAAGCCGCTCCTGGACTGATGTGACCTTCACAATGTCTCCAAACGCGGTAAACGATGCAGTTTTAAAGGCCAAGCATCAGCGCCAAACGGAGGACCTGTTTGCCACGGGCCAACGTCGCAGGATTAGGGTGCTCGCCAACTGGGAGGCCCAGCTTCCGCATGTGATGCAGCCTGCGCCTGTCCTGGCGACTCTATACGGCCCAAGCAGCAAAGAGCACCTAAGGTGTCACTTGCTGCCTCGATGTGCCTTGTGGCATGCCCAAAATCTGCAAAAAAGTGTCTTCTTCAACATCCAGAGTCCTATTCGTCAGACCTGTGAAACTCCGTGACACTGCGCAAATCTTGCATCCTCGAAGGATTTAGAGCTACAATTGAAAAACTGGCACGAAAGACTGCGCTTCATAGACATCTTGTTAGATCAGAGGATCAAGCGCCCAGCGAACACGCAGGGCGAAAGCTCTGAAAGATGAACAGGATTGTGGCTTGCTCGCGTCAGTCACATCAGCACAGCGCTCACAAGTGCAAAGCAGGAGTGTCAAGCTATGAGGAATC
Organism: Symbiodinium kawagutii; assembly: GCA_009767595.1. Lineage (NCBI taxonomy): Eukaryota > Dinophyceae > Suessiales > Symbiodiniaceae > Symbiodinium > Symbiodinium kawagutii. The sequence goes on from VSDK01009906.1 coordinate 120,591, forward strand.
CAAGCCCATGAAAGTCTCCATCAGCGAGGAAAGGCGTACTGATTCTGCTATTGATCGCAGCCAAGGAAAAAGCTGTGAGCCTGTGCCCATGGTTTGACTTGCTCCACACTATAGCTAGCCGAACGGTGGCATCTCCTGCATCGTTCCTTCTCAAAAGTTGTTTGGCAAATCTGTGCTGTCTTGGGAGGGTTTAAGAAAATAGAACAGGTGGCCAACACCATTCTACCCGACCGATTTGTGGCAAGGTCAAAAGCTGGACATTTCACAATCTCCAACGCTATCACATGGCTGCAGACTCATCCGTGGCTTTCCTCTTGCCACTGTGCTGCTATGTATTCACATCTTGTCACAGCCGGCAGAACGAGCAAAACACTAGTATTTGGAGCCGTTTAGTCCTGTGTTTTGCAAGTTGTGAGGTTCGGAAAGCTGCCGCTTTTTCATCGGCCTCCTAAAGTGGTGCACTCTCTGTTGGTCTACCATGACCTCACCCAAACAGAGGCCTGTACCAAAGACAGAGCTCATTTTCCTTGGTTGCCAGGCCTGAAACTCCGTTCTGCCTCATAGATTGACTAGTCTACAGACCATCTTGCCATGTCCAAGTGGCGGTCTCTGAACAAGAGAAGCCGCAAAGGACTGTCCAGTTCAGCCTTCCTTGCAAAATATGCCTTTACAAAAGCTCACGTGTCGACAGAACGCACTGACCTGGTTGGGGAATGCGGGATAAAATCTATTTTGAAAGCAAGCTGCCAGTTTTGTTGCTTCGCCTGACGTGGACAATGGTTGTAGCAAGTTTTTGTTGAAGTGCACTTTGCCAGGTCAAGTTTGAGCTTTGAACAGGATGGCATAGGCATCAGTCACAGTGCAAGCGCCGTCAAGAAGTGCAAAGCTATGAGCATGAAAGTCTCCATCAGCGAGGAAAGGCGTACTGATCCCGCTGTTGATCGCAGCCAAGGAAAAAGCTGTGAGCCTGTGCCCATGGTTTGACTTGCTCCACACTATAGCTAGCCGAACGGTGGCATCTCCTGCATCGTTCCTTCTCAAAAGTTGCTTGGCAAATCTGTGCTGTCTTGGGAGGGTTTAAGAAAATAAAACAGGTGGCCAACACCATTCTACCCGACCGATTTGTGGTACGGTCAAAAGCTGGACATTTCACAATCTCCAACGCTATCACATGGCTGCAGACTCATCCGTGGCTTTCCTCTTGCCACTGTGCTGCTATGTATTCACATCTTGTCACAGCCGGCAGAACGAGCAAAACACTAGTATTTGGAGCCGTTTAGTCCTGTGTTTTGCAAGTTGTGAGGTTCGGAAAGCTGCCGCTTTTTCATCGGCCTCCTAAAGTGGTGCACTCTCTGTTGGTCTACCATGACCTCGCCCAAACACAGGCCTGTACCAAAGACGGAGCTCATTTTCCTTGGTTGCCAGGCCTGAAACTCCGTTCTGCCTCATAGATTGACTAGTCTACAGACCATCTTGCCATGTCCAAGTGGCGGTCTCTGAAGAGATGGATCCAACAGAGCCCCCACTGTCAAGTTCAGCCTTCCTTGCCAAACATGCCTTTGCAAAAGCTTAATTCAGCTGTGTTCAAAATTGATTATAAATTCAAGGGACACTATCGGGGTGCCATTGTGGGCAATCTTCTTAATTTGCTTGTGATTGTTTATTCCATGTATCCAAAGCTTGTGCGAGCTTGCGCAATCCATATGCTTGCGCCCAGCTTCTAAAAAGCTTGCGCGCTAGGCGCCATTTAAGTTATATATTCAAGAATAATGTCCGTTGGAGGATTCAAATACTTTATCGCCAGTTTTGAACGATGCTCAAGTGTCGAGAGAACGCACTGACCGGGTTGGTGAATGAGGTCCAAAATCTATTTTGAAAGCGCACTGCTGGTTTTGTTGCTTCGCCTGACTTGGACGGTGGTTGCAGCAAGTTTTTCCAAGTGCACCTTGCCAGGTCAAGTTTGAACCTTGAACGAAGGGACTCCTCCAAAAGTGTTCCCAAGCACTTGTTCGGAGTCCCTGAGCGGAATTTCCGATAGAACACTGGGTCCAAGGAAAAAAGTCAAAAGTAGCTGCAGACCCCACGTCTAGAAGTGTGTAAGGACAAAATTATCTGGATCACCTGCTGTCTCTGCTAAAGAAATTCGAAGCTTTTGAGAAGTCTCTGGCAAAAGGAGGGCCAAGAGTGGTCTTTGTAAGTCCCGACTTCTGGCCAAAAGCGCCACTTTCTTTCAAGCCATGCACACTACTTGGCTGGATTTAGCCTCTTTCCAGCTGAAGCACCGCGACAAACAGCAGCACCAAACAGTGCTAAACTCGATTTTTCGGGCTGGGTCAAGATGCCATGAAACTGCGGGGACAAAGAAATGGTTGATGCTGCTGGGAGTCAAAGTGGCACGACCATTTCTGTTCCGCATATTTCAAGCTTCACTGGTTGAAGCTGCAGGGATAGACACCTGCTGGGGCAGCCCATTTCCTTCATCTGGAACTCCTTCGGGGAGCTTGCAGACTATGTCTGACTGGCTGGTGGAAGTCACACCAGCCAACGTAATCCAAAGATCTGACAAGGACTCGACCGGCCAGGTTTTGGGAATGGAGTCAGCCAGGCTGACACAGATGTCGTCAGGAACGGAATGTCCTGTTCTGCTTCCTGGCGCAACATGCCTTTGTAAGAGCTCAAGTATCCACAGAACGCACTGGCCCAGTTGGTCAATGTGGACCAAAACCTATTTTGAAAACGAGCTGCTTGTTTGGTTCCTTGGCCTGACTTGGAAAGCATTTGCAGCAATTCTTCTGAAGCGCACCTGCCAGGACAAGTTTGAACTCTGAACAAAGGACTGCTCCAAAGAGTTCCCCCCCGGCACTTGTTTGGAATCTCATGTGGCCTCACCGGCCTACCCTGCAGAACAGTGGGTCCAAACATCAACTGCTGTCAGTGCTGAAAAGCTTGGAAACTCTTGAGAATGCTGTGGCGCAAGCATCGCCAAAAGCGGGACACATCTTTGTAATTCCGCACTTGCGGCCAAACATGCCACGTTCTTTCAATCCACGGAGGCCAATTTGCTGGAGATAAACCTTTTCCTTCAAGCAACGCAACAAACAAGCGACGCCAAACATTGCTAAACTCTGCTAAACTCAATCTTCCGGGCAGGGTTCAAGCTGCCGTGGAACTGTAGGGGCAAAGTATTGAATGATCTGCCAACTTTGTTTCAATGACATTTTGCTTCAATGGAACGAACTCTTCGTTGTCACATGGTCTCATCAATTACCCCGCGTCAGCAGTTACTACTAAAACATGTGGGAAGCTTGGTCAACCCGCCACATGGAAGTTCACGAGTCATTTGAAGCCGAATGTTTTTTCCCACTTTAAGGAAGAAAAACCTTGGCTTTGGGCAGTGTGTGATCAGCGGACACAATACCTTTTATAAGATTTGTCACAACCCCAAGTGGGGCGTCCCCTCTCTGCTATGCAGGTTTTGGCGCTATGTACATGACATGCTGGTAGGCAGGTATCAGTGGATAGGCCGTCTGCTGTTGGTTACACTGCTCTTTGTTGTTGTTAAATCGCGCTCTGAAGACTAAACAGTTAATCCGATAAGTTGGTCGGTTACTCATGTGACAAAGCAGAGGGAGTCAACCATAGCTGTCTTTCGAAATTCAACTTCCCTTGCAATACTCACTGTGGCACGTGAGCACGAGATTGGTAGATCTGTCAATTCGCCAACAGGGCACTGCATGTCACCCTGATTCTGTCTCACTAACTACTCCTGAGCAAAGTCCCAGGATGCCGTGGCTCTAAAATTTGTCTTCTTTTCAAGCTTCGCTGAGCTTGGCTGGAAAAAACTTCTGCAGGTTGAATTTCAGGCAGATCTGCACGCTTCAGCACCGATGCTCCGTGCTCCACAAGCTAAGCTGAAGCAAGACCAGCAATGGACACGAAGCTGATTGACTTTCCACCTGATCCAACACCAGCCATGCACCATTTTGTTCCCGCAATATAAGGAACAGCACATTGAGATTGAGATCTGTCCGATGTGATGAGGAAACAGGGGAAACCATCTCATGTCAAGCGTCAAAAACCTCTAAGAGTCTGCCAAACTGCTTGAAATTCTGAGCTGTGCTCTCTTTCGTTGCCGGCATTGCACCAGCGAAGCAGCGCTCACGTTCTTCACGGCATGTGCAAGCTTGAAACTCGTGCAAACAGCCTCTCGACCAGCCCATGTTGTCAAAAATGGAATGTCCGGTTCAGCTTCCTCGCGCAACATGCCTTTGCAAGAGTTCAAGTGTCCACAGAACCCACTGTCCCTGTCGGTCAATGCAAACAAAAATCTGTTTTGAAAATGTGCTGTTTGTCTTGTTACTTCGCCTGATGCGGATGATGGTTGCAGCAAGTCCCTAGAAGCGCACCTTGCCAAGTCAAGCTTGAAATTTGAAGAAAGGACTGCTCTAAAGTGTTCCCCCCATGTGGCCTCACCAGCCTACCCGATGGGAGCAGTGGGTCCAAACATCAAGTGGTGTCACTGCTTAAAAACTTGGTAAGCTTTTGAGAATGCTGCGGCGCAAGCAGCGCCAAAAGTGGGTTTTGCAATTTCCCACTTGCGGCCAAGCCTACAGGGTTCTTTGACTCCATGGAGACTACTTGGCCGGACAAAAACTCTTTGCTTGAAACACGGCGACAAACAGCCGCACCAAAACATTGCTAAACTCAATTTTCCAGGCCGGGTTCAAGATGCCATGGAACTGTAGGGACAAAGTATTTGATGATCTGCCGAAATTGTTTCAATGACATTTTGTTTCAATGAGACGAGCTCTTCATCATCACATGGTCTCATCAATTACCACGTGTCAGCAGTTACTACTAAAACATGTGGGAAGCTTGGTCAACCCGCCACATATAGGTTCACGAGTCATTTGAAGCCGAATGTTCTTTCCCACTTTAAGGAAGAAAAACTTGGCTTTGGGCGGTATGTGATCAGCGGACACAATACCGTTTTAATAAAATCTGTCACGACCCCAAGTGGGGCGTCCCCTCTCTGCTGTGCAGGTTTTGGCGCTATGTACATGACATGCTGGTAGGAAGGTATCAGTGGATAGGCCGTCCGCTATTGGTTACAAATCTTTTTGTTGTTAAATCGCGCTCCCAAGACTAACCAGTGAATCCGATAAGTTGGTCGGTTACTCATGTGACAAAGCCAAGCAAGTCAACCATAGCCATAGATGTCTTTCGAAACTCAACTTCCCTTGCCATACTCAACGGCGCATGTTCTTGGAGCAAATGATGGGGAGATCTGTCAGTTTCGAGATCCAGCAGGGCACCCCATCCGACCTTGATCCTGTCTCACCCGCCATTGCACCAGCCAGGAAACACTGCTGACAGATCAGGCCTTGCAAAGCATCCGGAAACTTTGAGATTATAGTCAGCACCAGGCACAAGTTTAATAACTCCCACGTTTGGCACTGTCCTGTGGCAACGAACTCTTGCCGAGCCTGAAATGCTTTGCTTATACCTGTATGCAGAAATAAATAGAAACCCGGTCTTGGATGACATTATGCTGGCACTGAAAATTGGAAGGCGCGGTTTCTTGTTTTTATTTTCGTCAAGGCACCACTTTTCGTTGCACGAGCTGCGCCACTGTACAACACAGGTGCGCGGCACACGTCAGATCAGGAAGCAATGGTTTCACATGATGAACCAACCACGTGCCCGGCTCAAGTTCAGTACCCTCAGTTGTCGAAAGCAGGAAAGAGATTTGCTACTTAAGTAAGTCCTCTTCGTAGCTTGGTTTGTCTGCTAACAGAATCCTCAGAACCGCA
>VSDK01009906.1:158037-168606 GCA_009767595.1 Symbiodinium kawagutii
CAAGCCCCCTTCAAGCCCCCTTCAAGCCCCCTTCAAGCCCCCTTCAAGCCCCCTTCAAGCCCCCTTCAAGCCCCCTTCAAGCCCCCTTCAAGCCCCCTTCAAGCCTTCATCTTTGAAGCCCCCCTGCAAGCCTCCTTGAAGCGCTTTTGAAGCCCCCTTCAAGCCCAACATCACAAATTTATTCATATTATTGAACATTTGACATTAAGTTTTGCGATCAAAACCATTGGCCCGGGAAATTTTAACAATGGTATTGCTACTATGCATCACGTTGCGCAAGCAAAGCTATTGGGCCGGGAAAGTTGATAATCATTGTGTTGACAAAACCTATCGATCCATGTGAAGAATTGATTTTCATTCAGATGATGCACTATCTAAAATCAATTTCATCAACATCACAAATTTATTCATATTATTGAACATTTGACATTAGGCTTTGCGATCAAAACCATTGGCCCGGGAAATTTTAACAATGGTATTTCTACTATGCATCACGTTGCGCAAGCAAAGCTATTGGGCCGGGAAAGTTGATAATCATTGTGTTGACAAAACCTATCGATCCATGTGAAGAATTGATTTTCATTCAGATGATGCACTATCTAACATCAATTTCATCAACATCACAAATTTATTCATATTATTGAACATTTGACATTAGGCTTTGCGATCAAAACCATTGGCCCGGGAAATTTTAACAAGGGTATCTCTATTATGCGAACAAGTTAATAGCAATGAAACAAGTCAAGGTCTGATATCAAATTTTGCAAGCAAAACTGTAGGGCCTCTGAACTTGAATCGCTGTCTTGAAAGCCCATCAATGTGCGTAGGACAAATGAACATCTGACATGAAGCTTTCCGATCAATACTAGTGGGCCGGAATGTTGAAACTATTACTTCTATGTCAACACTTTATCAATGTTTATGGTATTTCACATGTGACATTGGACTTTGCGATCAAAACCAGTGGCCTCGGAAATATTAACAACAAACTTGAACGTGATGATTCTTCAACAAAATCATTTCTCATGTCCCCCTTCAATCCTCCCCTTCAAGCCCCCCTTCCAAACCCCCTTCAAGGCCCCTTCAATCCCCCTTCAAGCCCCCTTCAACCTTCATGAAGGTGAAGCCCCCTTGAAGCCCCCCTTTTTGGCTTCTGCAGTGATACAAATATCAATGCGATTCTGTCTTCGGTGCTTGGCAAAGCCATTGCAAGGACGTGGGTGGAGCTCCGGTTCTAATGTGCCTTCGAGGAGAGACGAAGAGCTCTTCACCTTCTTCCTTTCTGGCTTTTCCAAGCCGCTTTCAGCCTACACTCCGGTTTCAGTGATGCGGAATATCTCTCTTCATTTTCAACTGCACCTTGGTAGCTCTTCTGTGAAACGGTGCGCACAACTCGGTCATAAGGCTTGGACGTACCTGGGCTGGCTACCACGCTGCTTTCGCATATGTCTTTCGGATAACCAATGACTCTACAAACTGGTCATTCTCTGCCAGACGATGTTTTGCTTGTTCTGCATATTTTACTCGTGGAAGCTGTGCTGAGCCCTGTGCCCTGGAGGACGTCTAGCCTTCGCTCTGCGTTTGCCTCTCGTCCTTCGGACACCGTGCTTGACGCTACCGTCTTCTTTTCTTTCAGCTCAAACTCTTTCAAGGTTGCCAACTGCATTTACTGAGAAGGGCCGCGCACATGGGACCTGAAGAAACAGGCTTCAATAACAGAGTTGCCAATCAAAACCATGGAAGGCCGGTTGGCGACTGGTCCCTTGACCGTGGCGGAGGATACGTGCAGTGATTGGGAGGCAGCTATTTGCAACAATGGTAGCGCAAGCCGAAATTTGGAGCTGACCCTTGGCATCTGCAACCCTGGCAGCCGACATGGCAGGGCAGGAGGGGCAAAAATTGGGAATTAACGATTGCCTCTTTGATCTTGGCAGATGGCAGGCGCAGCCAGTCTTTACCTTTACCTGCAAAATCGGAACGCCTGACGCTACGCTACTTCGAAAATAAAAATTTTTTGAATGTATCAAATTATTTCTATTTTCACGATTGTGTTGCGTCAGGTCGGCCGTTCCGGCCACCAACTGCGCAGTTTGAATGTTTTGCCCCTTTTGCCTGGACTGGTTGCTTGGAAAACTTGGCGGACGGCAAGGGCAGAGATTGGAAGTGACCAGGCTGACCGATTGGAAGCCGCCTGTTGGCTTGAAAAATTCGGAGCCCAAAAGGGGCAGAGATTTGGAGTGGAAGGTTCCCAGACGCATTTCCTGACTTAAAACTTGCGCTTGCGGCGGCCCGAGATGGAGTGGACAGTTCTCAGAGGCAGTTCCTGCGCTGCAACTTGCGCTTGCGGCGCCCCAAAGTGGAGTAGAAGGTTCCCAGACACATTTCCTTCATTAAACTTTGCGCTTGCGGCGAGCCAAGATGGAGTGGACAGTTCTCAGAGGCAGTTAGCCTTACGAGGAGTCGATCATCACCAAGGTAATCTGCCGTTCCGGAACACCAAGATTTACTTTCCCATCGCTTCCTTAACTTGGTTCTTTCCAATGCCAAAAAGCATAAGTTTGTAGAATCATGGCAGGACGCGGAGTTCTCCCGCAAGGGGATTGTTGTCAAGATCTATCCCCATGAAAGAGACCCGTGCAGTGTGCTGTTTATCGAACAAGGCAAAGCATTTGTCCCCGCCATCTTGCAACAAGTAGAAGGTGGCATACGTTTTCCTCTCACACGCAGACCAGTAGGCTCTGGACTTTTGGCCAGCAAAACAGTGGAACTTCTCTCCTGCAGACTTAGCCCTACCACGAGTCCGCTGGAATGTAAGCCGGCGAGTCCACCTCCACCCTTGGGGGTCATTCTTTGATGGCGCAACCTCGTCCGGGAACTCTGCACTGTCAAGTAGCAGTTTAGAGAGAGACCAAGGAAGCAAGCAAGGTTCCAAGCCAGGTACTTCAAACAAGGCATGAGGCCAACAACAGGTTACGGTGGACTTCAGGCAATGATACCATTGGGACTTCTCCAAACCAAGAAGTCCAGACAGCTTTCCATCAAAGATCCCTATCAGCGAGAGTGCATTAACAAGCTTTAGTGAGACAACACAAAACTGTACAAGTTCGACCGACGAAGTCAGAGAGCGAGCACAAACTAAAGTGAAGCCAGCGAAAAAAGTCAATGGTTCAGACAAAGATCGAAAGGCAATGGGTCAAAACCAGCCAAGGCCAGCCAGAGAGGCCATACCACCCAGTGTTGCAGCACAATGAAATCGCAGCAGAACCTGCCAGCTCACGTGTCGTGGTGGGAATGTAACCTAACTTGCAAACGAGAAAGCTCCGTGCTTGAGTGACACATGCCACACAACCAACAAAAACGAACCACCACCAGCGGCCGTCCAGGATCCCCCCAGCCAGGACCCCAGGTGTCCGACCACGAAACGCAAAAGCGATCTTGGCGCAAGGTGAAACATAACGAATAATAATTCTTTTGCTTGTAAGTGGAAAATGCCGATCGTGCAAATCGCAAGTTTTACTGCTCCACAACTAAACATGGTACACTTCTCGATGAGCGCGCCTGGAAATCAAAGAGAGTTCAACTGCACATGTATGGAATATTAAGCAAATTATCATTAGTGCTGGAAGTCGCCTCGATGTGTTGTAGATCCACCTGACTTGGGGGAAACATGTTGAGAAAGTCACGTCGACTTGCGTTTAGCTTGGGGAACGGAAGTGTCATAATGATGTTTCCATGCGAAATGTAAATGAGATACAATTGTTCCCGTGGTGTTTACTGATTCTAGAATGTATGTTGTGGTCGACTTATGAGTGCGTGATGCAGAAAGGAGTACGCAGTCATATTGCTGCGTTTAGCTTGGCGAACCACGACTGTTATGACAATTTTCTATGTGTCAGTCAAATTATTTGTTCATGGATTGATTTTGTTTTATGTCACGTTTGATTCACCTGACTGTTGTACTGAGAAGGGCCGCGCACATGGGACCTAAAGAAACAGGCTTCAATAACAGAGTCGCCAATCAAAACCATGGAAGGCCGGTTGGCGACTGGTCCCTTGACCGTGGCGGAGGATACGTGCAGTGATTGGGAGGCAGCTATTTGCAACAATGGTAGCGCAAGCCGAAATTTGGAGCTGACCCTTGGCATCTGCAACCTTGGCAGCCGACATGGCAGGGCAGGAGGGGCAAAAATTGGGAATTAACGATTGCCTCTTTGATCTTGGCAGATGGCAGGCGCAGCCAGTCTTTACCTTTACCTGCAAAATCGGGACGCCTGACGCTACGCTACTTGGAAAATAATTTTTTTTTGAATGTATTAAATTATTTCTATTTTCACGATTGTGTTGCGTCAGGTCGGCCGTTCCGGCCACCAACTGCGCAGTTTAAATGTTTTGCCCCTTTTGCCTGGACTGGTTGCTTGGAAAACTTGGCGGACGGCAAGGGCAGAGATTGGAAGTGACCAGGCTGACCGATTGGAAGCCGCCTGTTGGCTTGAAAAATTCGGAGCCCAAAAGGGGCAGAGATTTGGAGTGGAAGGTTCCCAGACGCATTTCCTGACTTAAAACTTGCGCTTGCGGTGGCCCGAGATGGAGTGGACAGTTCTCAGAGGCAGTTCCTGCGCTGCAACTTGCGCTTGCGGCGCCCCAAAGTGGAGTAGAAGGTTCCCAGACACATTTCCTTCACTAAACTTTGCGCTTGCGGCGACCCAAGATGGAGTGGACAGTTCTCAGAGGCAGTTCCTGCGCTGCAACTTGCGCCTGCGGCGCCCCAAGGTGGAGTAGAAGGTTCCCAGACGCATTTCCTTATAGCTAAAACTTGCGCTTGCGGCGAGCCAAGATGGACTGAACAGTTCTCAGAGGCAATTCCTGTGCTGCAAGTTGCGCCTGCGGCGCCCCAAGGTGGAGTAGAAGGTTCCCAGACACATTTCCTTCACTAAACTTTGCGCTTGCGGCGGCCCAAGATGGAGTGGACAGTTCTCAGAGGCAGTTCCTGCACTGCAACTTGCGCCTGCGGTGCTCCAAGGTGGAGCGCAAGGTTCCCAGAGGCATTTCCTTAGATCTTTTTGCGCCCGCAGCGCAGCAGGCGCAGTGACTTGGAACCAAGACTTGGGCGGAAAAAATGGGAACACAAGACAGGCCAAAAAATTGGGGTTAAGGATTGACTTCTGTAATCTTGATTGCGGGCCAAGTATCGGCTTGAAGAAATTGGAGCGCAGGAGGGGCAGAAATTTGGAGCCAACTATTGGCCCAAAGCAATCTTTAGCCAAAAGCGCGCGCATTAACAACCCAAGGAACACTACCCCAGAAACCTGTTCTCAATGATCCCCGAAGATTTCCGGCAAACACTTGTAATTGCAACTGTGTGTCAACAATGATTCAGAACCCGCTTCTTCCGTAGGGTTTCAAAAAAGGTTAGAAAAAGAGGAAGCGGCCATTGACTGCGACTTTGGAATTGCCGATGTCCGTTGTGAGTTTTTGCTAGCAGGCAAGAAAGATTATTTATTAGCGACGTTTTGATTCACGAAATTTTGCTAATCCCAAGCTTGAACATTGGTGTAGCCGATTTTCAAAAGGCAAAGGTTGCTTGCGCTGCACCGTCTGTTGAACATTATGGTTGCAAGGGCGAGGTTTAATATTGAGCATCAAATAATAATAAATATTTCCTTGACAGGAATAAATTAAGAGAATTTTCAACATTGCATGCGTTTTTGCAAATAGAGGCGATTCTGGTTTGGGAGTCGCAAATTGCAAGAGTTTGAGGTTCCATGTCAGAGTGCCTCTTCAGTATAATGGGTTCTTGTCGGCCTCGGCTTTGTCCTTTCTGCTGACTACTTGTTTCTTTGGTTGGCTTTGGCAATTTCAGGAAGATGCATCGGCGGAGCAGAATTCTTAAACCCAACAATTTTCTGTTTTCGCCCATGTTTTGTGATGTTCAAGGCAAGCTCACTGTGCGATCGGTACATGCAGAGACGACAGAATGAAGTTCACCTTCGAAGAAAGGTGACATTCCTTTCTGCAACTTTCTCACTGGCGATCTCTTACGCTGATTCTATTATGCGCGTGATTGCTGGTTTCGATGACTGACTTCATTCTGAGCCGCCTGAATTTTGTATAGTTTTTTACGTCTCACTGCAGATGTGTGTGAAATCCATGTCACCACATGACAGCACAGCATTGGCGTGAGTGTAGCACAGATGGATCAGCTGCAGCACCGCCACGGATGTGGCTCAAGCCTCGCGTGAAAAGGAGCGTTTGCACCTAGCTTCTGCCGGTGTCAGTTTCATACTGGCAGCGGAGCCGCGTAAGCGGTTTTGCCACCTCGGTTTCGCCGGTCGCGTCATGTCGGCGCTGCTGGAAGGGCTGAAATGGAAGCCCGATGGCACTACGAGTGTTTCGAATGATGACTCTGCTGGTGCTGAAGGGAAGTTTGGAATCCCCAGGTTCAACGGTGATCCCAACCTGCTCCAGGAATACCAATGGCGCATCAAGACCAAGATGGTCAAGGGGAGATGAACAAGGACGAAGTGGCCAAGTTGGGGCCGCTGGGACTGAGAATGGTGGAAGGTCTTAGGGGCCAAGCACTTCGCCTGGCTCAGCAAGTGGACATCAGCGTTCTGGCATCAGCGGCAGGACCTACCACTTTGCTGAAAACCTTCCAGGACCATTTGAAGCCACGCAAAGAACAAGAAGCTCGTGAGCTTTTCTCGGCGGGCAGCCGAGAAGGCGGTATCCTCAGCCGTCAGCGTGGGGAACCCATGAGCTCTTACGTCAGCAGACGTAAGGCGTGGTGGATGGCCTTGAAGGGATTGGACGAAGAACTCAAAATCCCCGACCTCATCTTAGCGGAGCAGATCCTCACCAACTCAGGTCTGAGTGATGATCAGAAACTTATGATCCGAACCCATGCTGCAGGGAAGGATCTCCGTAGCCACTCTGGCTCAAGCTGTCTCGGCTCAAATCCGACTGCTTTGGAACGGTGATATCATTTCTCTTTGCGTTTCTTGTCCAACTTGGACTTGGAACTTTTTTGAGACTTGGTATCCCGCCAGAGTGAAACGGATAGCGGGAGGGGAGTTAGCGGGTGCGTCCGTAGCCCACTCTTGCGTTCGAGATTGCATCTGTAGGCTATCACTCGAAGTAGTGATAGAAAATTTTTCACTCGACTCTCTTGGGGTCTTTTTTAACCAGCGTGTGATTCCTGTTCACCTACTTAGGTGATCTGGTCTTACCGCTTTCTTTTTACTTGCATTCGTTGCATCCCATCCACAGTGTGTCTTAAGGTTCCCCACTTGGGGTACCTTTCGATACCTGTTTTGCATCCGGCTCATCACTCTCTGTGTGTTTTCATTCCACTTTTACTCACAGTGTGTCTTAAGGTTTCCCACTTGGGATACCTCTTGATACCTGTCTTGCATCCGACCCACCACCCTATTCCCAGTGTGTCTTAAGGTATCCTACTTAGGGTACCTTTTGATACCTGACTTGCATCCGCTTCCCAGTGTGTCTTAAGGTCTCCTACTTAGGGCACCTTCTGATACCTGTCGTGCATCCGATCCCCAGTGTGTCTTAAGGTCTCCTACTTAGGGCAGCTTCTGATACCTGGTTGCCCCTCAGCGTGTCATTGGTTTCCCTACTTAGGGGATCCTGTGATACCTGGTCTTGCATCCGTTAGTATATCATAAAGTTTCCTTTAGGACACCTTCTGTTTCTTAACTTGCTTCCGTTACTTAGCAGTGTATCGTAAGTTTTCTTCCTTAGGATAGACATCATGGCACGACATTTTGACATTGGCAAAGTGGCTCAAAGAACTTATGACCTAACCTGCCAACATCTTACACCTGGTTCTTTTCCCTTTTCTACCAGCTATACTGGAAAAGAACAAGTATACCTTGTCACGCCTTATCCAAGCCAGGTTGAATTGAAGCAGACCCGTACTAATCTTCAAATTATTTCGATTGATCACTGCAAACAACTGCTGAATTCAGGACACCAGGCAGCACATATATTTATTCTACACTATGTCCGACCAGGCATCGAGCGCAAGGCTCTTGATCTTATCCACAAAGATTCGGTTGCTGGCCAACCTATGAACCCCATGCAGGTCAGCATAGTCAATACAACGCATCACAATGCTAAACCAATAGAAGTCATTGCACATGTTACTTCGAGATACTCTACTAAAAAGGCCTACATCAGTCGAGTCCAGTACCTCTACACTGACCAGAGCAACACGGAAGAGCTTAGTAGCAGCCAATTGGTCTACGTTGTTTGCTTTCAGCAGACGCCTACCCCGACAGGCCTGGCACAAGTTATCGTCAAGTGGAATCCATGCAATGTTGAAGAAAAATGGTTGGGACACAAAGACTTGCTCACACAAGAAATTGTACAAGAAGTTAGCCGCTATACTGGTATCATCGGTTACAACTTTCACAAATCTACCCCCTTCTTCACTCCTCTGAGCTCGCCAGACCGCAATAGTGTCACCTTTACCTTGCAGAATCAAGATCAGAATCTGCTCACAGCTACGATCAAAGCACTTGACGAACGAGCTCATGGCCTCATTTGCGTTGCAGCTAGCTCGTCACATTCAGAATTTCAACGTAAGATAGCTACCTTCGAACATCATGTTAGCTGCCTGGATTACTCCATAGCTGCTTTTCGTGGACACCGCCTTGCTGTCTTTCAGCTCTCGCCTCTGTCTGATAAGCAAATTCACGAGCTCGAAACAGAGTTGTGCAAGGCACATTTGCAGCATTACATCCTTAAGAAGAAGTTCCTCTTTGCCCCGTTGACTGGGCTTGAGGTTGAACAATTAAGGCTTGCCCTTCTTACTACCAACATACGCCTCCCTTTCGGCCCGGAGGAAGGGTCATTCAGTGTTGAGATCCTTCCGGACTCGCTCGATCCAACCAGTCATACGGCCACTTATCTAGTTAGTAGGCTAGGAGGCTTACAATGGGAGCCTCTCCAAATCAAAAACGACGGCCAAGTGTGCCGCATTGATGGAGGAGTCCATCCGGACATCTCTGAATACATACAAGTAACCTTGAAAGGCACGAACATCAGAGTAGAATGGGTAAACAATCCACATGGAGAATCAGTCCAGGTTTGTTGTTTTGATGTTCCTATCCCTCTGGCTATCACAGTCCCCTTCCAGTTCCATGGTAAGGATGGAGTGCAGAGATGGGTAGAATTTAAAATGCCCACGGCCATCTCACCACACAAACCCTCCGTCTTACAAGTTGATGAAGATGTCCTATCGCACTGGGCTAATACGAAGAATAGGCAAGAATTACATCATGCTCGACCAAGCAGCATCGCACCGCTCTCCACAGCAGAAGGAGCTCATTTGAGGTATTCGCATGTCCGCAATCTTGCCATTGATTCTCTCCATGCTGGTAAGCACCTCCAATGTTCCTTCATGGATGAAGTGTTCCCTTGGATTTTCGTTACGTCTTCCCTCTCGCCTGAACAGTTCCAAGAAGTTCTTCATCATTTTAAAGATGCAAATGGCTTCCTATCCAATTACGGGTGGCTACAATCATGCAGTGAAGCCACGGACTCTCCTCTTCCCTCTGAATCTGTTTGTGGCCTCTATCAAATTCAGCTCCCAAAGTTCAGTAGTGTCAAGTTGCTTCAACCCCGCCTAGAACAGGGTAAATTTGTACCCTCATACTCCAATGCGCTTCAACTGTGTATCAATTACCAGGCGGACATCATTGTTGGAATTCCACCCAAAGGAAGATTGGAGCACCTTCTTGCCCCAATCACAGGTTGTCGCATCCTACGAGGCCTTACCCCACCCGCCCTATACGCGAAAACATCGGAACAAGATAATCAAACCCTTCCCTCAGAGGCTGCTCCGTGCAGACATCGGAACCTGGGCCCCCTTGCCGCAGGTCCGCCTGTTGCCAGTTGTACCCTCTTACTCCAACGCGCTCCAACTGTGTATTAATTACCAGGCGGACATCATTGTTGGAATTCCACCCAAAGGAAAATTGGAGCACATTCTTGCCCCAATCACAGGTTGTCGAATCCTAAGAGGCCTTACCCCGCCCGCCCTCTACGCAAAAGCATCGGAACAAGATAATCAAACTCTTCCCTCAGTTGCTGCCCCGTGCAGACATCGGGACCTGGGCCCTCTTGCTGCAGGTCCGCCTGTTGCCAGTGCTACAAATCAACCACCTGTTGTGGTACAGCGGCGAGCCACCCCCTCAGCCAGAACAAGCTTACAGAGTCCGATAGATCAAGTCTCAATGGAGATCGACTCTGTACCTGCTCCCGCACAAAGCCATGATGCTTCTCGTAGTCATCATCACACTAGACATGCATCAGTGAAAGACGGGGGACACGCACCTCAGCACGCCACACCTCTGGCATCCTTACTTACTACACCTCCAGACCCACAGACCACTCCTTCACCTCCTGCTACAACGCCGGTCATCTCTGATCCCACTCGTACAACAGGAGTTCAGAATACCCCTCAACAGGCTCCCCCATGTCAAGATCCTGTCCCTCCAGCAACTCCCGCAGCCCCAACAGTGTCCACCGGAGTGCCCCCAGCTTCGCCTG
>VSDK01009906.1:198382-224112 GCA_009767595.1 Symbiodinium kawagutii
GTGCCCACAAGCATCCACTGGCTCGCCAGTGGATAACTTCTCGATCATCAACAAGGTTGCGCAGACACTCTGGCTCACTTATACCCAAGGCTGTATACGTGACGAACGAATTCACTGCCTATGTGTTGCTTAACCTGCGAAATCACTGATCGTAAATTTATGGAATTTCACTGTCAAGACTTTTTTCGAGGACTATGCTTACAATCACCGCCTCTTGTGAGTGACAGTGATATCCTTTGATGGCTTGGTGAGCCATCACAGCACAACTCTGCCATTGATACGATGATGAAACTTACACAAGGTTACGCAGAGGATCGTGAGGCGGGGAATTCATTGCATGTACAAAATTTTCGCAGACTACTGCCTTCGCTTCGTTTGCTTCCAATCTTCACTGCTTCGAAGCTTCATCTGTTTCACCTGTTTCAATCGGTTTCACCTGTTTCACCTGCTTCTTATCGACCTTAGCTTAGTGCTACCGAGGCGATGTATGCGAGCAAAAAAAATGCTGCAGGGAAGGATCACCACGGACACCGTCACCTCCGAACTTCTCAGTCAACATCCCCATGTGCACGAGAAAGAGAAGCGTGGATGGGGAAAAGGCTCCAAGGGTTGGCGCTCTCTGGGTGTCAGACCACCCAAGGGACGAGGATACTATGTCGAAGAAGATGACTGGGAGACGGCCTCGCAATCTCTCACCGGATTTTCTGCCATCCTTGAAGAGCCCTATGAACCGGAGTATGAGGACATGACTGCGTATGCGGCGGACTCCACGTATGACCTCGCGAATGACGATGACGAGGAGACGTTCATGGCGATGAACCTGGCCTTGATCGCAGAGAATGGCTTGGACATGGACAACGAAGAAGCCTGTGCCCCAGCTGCGGAGTCTCTTCAGCTAGAACATGAAGCCTATCTTCTTCGAGGACACGGAAAAGGAAAAGGTCATGGAGGCTTCCAGGCACAACGGCAGTTCGACATCAGTGGCCACGTCAGCTTGCAGGAGAGGAAAGCCCGTTTGGCTCAGCTGAAAGCCAAGACTGAGTGTCGACGATGTGGAGCCAAGGGACATTGGAGTGGAGATAGCATTTGTCCGAAGGGCTCTGGCAATCCTCCGGCAGCACCGCAAGTACCAAGCCGAGTTCGTCATCTGGTGGAAAGTCTGGTGGCAAACCGAAGCAACGAGTGGTTTACTTCGGAAGCCATGAGTTCAATGACCAGGGACCCGACTTTGGATACATGGCCGTTACATCCAAAGCTGCCGCGGCCCCAGATGAGTCAGGTGTTTGCATACCTCCCCCTACATCTTTGAGGAGTGCACTGTCCTTGCCGAGTGCGAGTACAGGACCTGTCTTTGCAGACCAGCTGACTGAAGCTGTTCGCCTGGCTCAGCAGTCCTCTAAACCAGCTGTGCCTAATGGAGGTCATACATCTTCGCATTTACTTGGGTGGCTGAGTTTCGTTGCCTTCCTGACTGTACGAAGCTGCAACTTCTGGCAATTTCTCTCTTGGCTTGCAACATGAGCTGTTTTTCGGCTTGGGTAGTAGAACCTTTCGAACCAATGCTGTGAAACTGACGAGCGATGCCTTGAAGTCCACCTTCTGAGATGAGTGAGTGCGGAGTGTCTTGTTTCACCATGTGCATATGATAGTTCAGCTAGCTTGATGACCCTTTTCTGTGGGGCTGGTTTGTCTTTTTTGGGGTGGTTTTGGTTTGCTGGTTTGTTGGTTTTGGGTGGTGCTGGTTGGTCTGGTTTGGTTTTTGGTTTGTTTCTGCCCATACGGTTATCAAGCTTTAATTGAAGCTCATGTAGGAGCATGTGCAGTCTTTCGGCTTTCCGGACTCGTAGTGACCTGCATCGTGTGTGCAATAGGCACTTCCTGGAAAAAAAAATGTGCCTAATGGAGGACATGTCTATGATGCGAAAACCTGGGAGCCCACTGAGGAAGCTGAAAGCGATGAAGAGCAGTACAAGCACTTGGGCGTGGATGAAGAAGCCCTGCCATCTTTCCTTCGGAGAGAATCCCAAGCTCAAGAAGTTCCCACAGTGCTCACCGCAGAAGAGGAGTTGGATATCGCACTGGCAGCAGCGAATAGTGGTGTGGTCAAGGAAGCCCTGTCCGCCCTGCATGACCTGGACATGGATGTGGATGAGGTGAACGGAGTTCAACGAGGCCTGGATGAACAACAACGTCAACTGCAACTTGATGAATGGTTGGCCACCGCAGACTCAGCTGACCCTCGGTATGCAGATACCTATGCTGAACGCCACAACGAGTTCATCCCAGGTCACCCCATGTTCACCGAAGAAGATGCGGAAAGGCTCAAGCGATGGCGCCGCAATCGGGCAAATGGCATTCGTCCGGAGCTGCAACCTCGAACAGAGCCACTTCCAGTTGTTCCATCCGAGGTCAAGGGCAAGGCAGTCACCACAGCTGTGACTGTGGACACTGAGGAGCAGAAGCAATGCAAGCATGCTCGTACCACCAAGAAGGGCAGCAACAGCTATATCGAGATGATTCGCTGTATGGACTGCCACAAGATCTTGAAGAAGGAACCCCGTGGAAAACCTGTGCCCGCTCCAGTGCCATCTACTACCACTGGACCAACTCAGCAGCAGAAGTCATGTTCTCATCCTCGTCTGAGTTGGAAGGGATCGAATGGACACCAATGGCGGACCACTTGCGCTACTTGTGGCTTGGTGAATCGTGGACGGTATCAACAACCTCTGACATCCCGTGCCACCGCCAAGGGCACTCCCACTGTCAAGGGCAAGCCATACAAGGACAGTGAATCGGAGGACACCACACATCCCATCAATGAGGTTGAAGAGATCTTCAGGACGTGCATGGTCATTGCACGAGTCAAAGCGGAGGAGTACGGTGCACATCACTTGGATTCAGGACGACTGCATCGCATCCTGGAGACTGTCCGCATTGCCACAGCCCATGCTGGAACATCCTTTGATGCTCCCCCTGCTGCTCCCAGTGATGATGGGGACCAGCGCCGGTTGAGCTTTGGTGAATTCAAAGGAAGGACTTTCGTGGACCTCTACAACAGTGAAAAGAGCTTCGTGGACTGGTGTCTGACTCAGGCACGCAACACCAGCAAGAAGCCAACCAGAGGCCTTCAGGAGTTTGTGTCCTATGTGGAGATGAAGAGAGCTCAAAGACCATGGCAAAACATCCGCACCGGCTACATGGCAGTCCATGGGGAAGATTCCGAGAACAATCTCATTGCTATCCTTGACAGTGGCTGCAACAGAACATGCCATGGAGATCGATGGCTCCAACGCTATCAGAGCATGGTGGAAGTTGAAGAGTTCCCACTTGAACCTGATGCTGGAGGCGGCTTTCGTGGCATTGGTGGCTCCATCAACACAAAGGGAGTCCGTTCGTTGGATGTGTGCTTTGAGATGGAAGATGGTATGGCCGTTGGCAACTTCCACAGCATCGAGCTTGAGAACAGTGATGCCCCCCTGTTGATCTCCATTGCCGATCAAAGGAAGCTTGGTTTCACTTTGGAGCTTTCGGAGCAGGGCGATCGCATCTATAGCTCGAAGTTGCAAGCACACCTCCACGTCACGGAGATGAATGGACTGCTCGGCATCAGATTGATGCCCTCTCAGCTGGCCTACCTCAGCAGACAGGATGCGGTTGAGACTGAAACCATGACAGAACCTTCTTCACCACCTCCACCGGCATCTGCGGGAGCAGGTTTGGACTTTATGCCTGTATCTCACGGGTGTCAGGTGACCACACCAGCACCACTACAAGAGAATCACTTGGCCATTGAGGAGGAGACCCGCAAGACTATGACCAAAGGCCAACGGAAGTTCTTGGAGCAATCTGTGCAGGAGATCAATGCGGGCGACACCAGCCTCTGGGCCACGTTGAAGGGCAAGAAGACACATACTCCTCTCCCTCGAGGCTGTAAAGTTTTCCTCATGGAGGTGTTTGCAGGAGCAGCCGTTTTGACTTCAATGGCAATGAGCTGTGGACTACCAGTGGCTGCTCCCATCGACATCAAGCTTGATGGCACCGACCTTTTGGATCCCAAGGTGCGCTTGGAAATAGAGAACCACATAGAGTTGATGGATCCATACTGCGTGACGTTCGCTCCCGTATGCGGACCTTGGGGACCATGGAGCCGGCTGAACCTCACTCGTGGTGAATCCACCCGTGACTCCATACTTCAACAACGAGATGCTTGGTATCCCTGTCTCCAGTGGATCAAGAAGATGGTCAAGAAGCGGCTGGCAAAAGGTCGCAAAGTTCTGGTTGAGAATCCATGGCCTAGTGAACTATGGAAGACCCTCTGCATGGACAAGCTGATTCATGAACGACCTCGGGATGCCGAAAGCCAAGAACCTTTGGAGTTAGTGCGTGGGGATCAATGCGAATTTGGACTTGCAGATCGAGACAATGGACTTCCCCGCCTGAAGCCAACTGGATTTCTCACGGCATCTAAGGGCATCAAGGATAGAGTCCAACTTCGTTGTCGAGGCCTTCATGAACATCAGCCGCTAGAAGGGAGCCAACGGTGCAAGCTAGCCCAACACTGGCCAGAACCATTGTGCAGAGCAATCATCCTTGGACTTTTGGATGATTTGCATTCTCGCACTGTGTTTGCCGCCTTCCAAGAAGCAGCCGATGAGGAGATTGAACATGCGGAGGAGGATCTTGGAAGCTTGGATTTCATCTACGACCAGGATGATGAGACCAGGAATCCTGTCTTGCCCGAGAAGATAGATCATCATGAACTCCAACGGCAAGAACAACTTGAGGAGGCAGTTCCGCCTGTGGATCTCATGGAGCAGGAGGTGAACCGTCGGAACAAGTGGCTGCGAGTTGATCGGGAGACCAGAGTGGCCATTCGGAGACTTCATCATATGATTGGTCATGGAAGCAATGGGGCCATGGTACAACTCCTTCGGAATGCAGGAGCCTCCACACAAGCTTGTGAAGCAGCCAGACATTTCTCCTGTGAGACATGCCGGAAAAGGGAGCCCGTGAAGAAAGCTCCAGTGGTCAAGGAGCCGAACCGCATGGTCTTCAACTATGAGATTGCGGCTGACTGTTTCGAGATCAAGGACTCTGGTGGCAATCGCCACACCATCTTATCGGTGGTTTGCTTGGGCACCTTGTTTCATCAAGCTTGGTGGGTAGCTGGAGGAGGAGTGCCGAAAAGCCGAGTTTGTGCTGAAGTTCTACAAGCTGGATGGTTTCAACCCTTTGGGCCTCCGAAGATCTTCACATGTGATCGTGGAGTTCACAACCGCGGTAGCTTGATGGACCTCCTTCGAATTCATGGAGTTTATCTTCGATATGGCGGGGTCGAAGCACCCTTTCAGATTGGCCGCACGGAACGACAAGGCGGCCTTCTCAAAGAGATCCTGAAGGGCTCGATGGAAGAACGGCAGATCGTTGGAGTCAATGAGGTCAAAATGCTGGTGGCAGAATGCACCACCGTCAAGAACGGCAAGATCAATCATCACGGATTTACTCCGGCCCAGTGGGTCCTTGGACGTCTGCCGGTCGATGCCACATCGATCACCTCTGAAGAGGCGGATGGCTACCACCTTGGAGTACAAGCAGAAGTCCTCGAGCCAGAAGACGAGTTCGCAAAGCAACTGGCCATACGCCAAGCTGCAAAGCTGAGCTTTGCAAAAGCTGACAGCAGCAGGCGAGTGAGGGCAGCACTCCTTCGCAAGGCTGTTCCCTTGAGGGGGCCCTACACTCCTGGTGATCTTGTATGCTTCCACCGGAAGGGGCGATGGAATGGCCCAGGCCGAATCATTGGCAGAGAAGGAAGATCCACACTATGGATCATTCATGGTGGAATTCCCATTGTGGTCGCCGAGAGTCAGATCCGACCGGCTACATCGCAGGAGGTCATGGTGAAGCAGATCTTGGAGCTACGACCCAGTCGCAAGAGACGTCGAGAGGTGGAAGAGGTGCCGGATGGGATCCCCTTTGCAAGCGATACCCACCTACCTCATCTTCATCAGGAAGACGACCAGCCATCCTATGTTGACTTGCCTCATGAACCTGGTGCCGTTTCTGGAGGTATGGACTTTGAGCCTCCACCAGGTTTGGATCCACTTGAACAAGACCCAGTTCCTTCACCATCACCACTTGGTCCCAACGATCGAATTGAGGAGGATGGACTTAAC
The DNA here is from genome assembly GCA_009767595.1 of Symbiodinium kawagutii. Taxonomy (NCBI): domain Eukaryota; class Dinophyceae; order Suessiales; family Symbiodiniaceae; genus Symbiodinium; species Symbiodinium kawagutii. The sequence goes on from VSDK01009906.1 coordinate 204,556, forward strand.
CCTCCTGAGGTTGGACTTATGCCTCAAGGACCTGATGGTGATGATCAAGTGGAACAAGAGCAAGTTCAACCTGAGTCAGAATTGGCACCCTCGACAGCTCCCACAAGACCTCAGACACCTGCAGTACCTGCTTCGGGACTACAAGAAGCCATGCGACGATCCCTTGATGATTTGGATGGACATCGCATTCGAGGACACCATGATCGATCCCGATCCCCGCTTCGAGAACCTCACAATGTTCCTATCCCTCCTGAACGAAATGCGGACGGAGATGAGTCGATGCTGTTTGCTGAACGACAGCAGTTGGCCTTCAACTCATTCTTGGCCAAGAGGATTCCCAAGAAGAAGCGGCAGGTTGGTGCTGGAAGAGAGCTCAACTACAAGAACAGCCCCGAGGACATCAAACAGGCATTGAACAAGACCCGTTTGAAGGAGTGGCGCAACTGGATGCAGTTTCAAGCCGCCACTGTGATGCCACCAGGACCAGAGCAGGAGAAGTACAAGAGGGAGAATCCAGACTTGGTGATCATTCCAAGCCGATGGGTGGATACCGATCGCTCAGCCAATCCCGAAGAGCCAGACTACAAGTCGCGGTTGGTTGCTCGTGGCGATCTGGAAACATCCAATGTTAGGACAGACAGTCCTACGTCCAGCCAGCTTTTCCTTCACACCATCGTGTCCTTCTCAGTTTGCAAGAAGAAGAAACTTCGATCAGGTGACATCTCGGCAGCGTTTCTTCAAGGAGCTCGACTGAAGAGGAAGCTTGCACTTCGATTGCCAGCTGATGGAATTCCTGATCCTGAAGTGCCTCCAGGATCCCTGATCATCTGCGAGAAGAGTGTCTATGGAACCTGTGATGCGCCACGAGGATTTTGGAAGGACCTCTACGAGACGATTCTTGCTTGTGGCCTGAAGGAAGTCCCTATGGAGACCTCAGCTTACTACCTTCCTGGACCTCAAGGAGAAGTTTGTGGACTTCTTGGCACTCACGTGGATGATCTACTTTGGAGTGGTGGAGCTGAGATGGATGCGATCATGGCCAAGATTCAGGAACGTTACAAGTTCCGCATCACCAACGCTGAAGACACCAAGGATGGCATCTTCAAGTTCTGCGGTCGCATGATTCAACAGACAGATGAGGGCGTCACCATCACATGTCCAGAGGTGCTCAATCGGATCAAAGCCATTTACATTGATCCGAAACGTCGCAAGCTTCGAGGAGAACCAGCTACTCCTTCGGAAGTGGCCCAGTTGAGATCAGTGGTGGGAAGCCTCTCTTGGTACAGTCGGGTATGCAGACCAGACATTGCCTATCAGGTGAACCAGCTGCAGTCAGTGCAGAAGTCTGCGAAGATTGATGACTTGCTTGTGACCAACAAGCTTTTGCACTACAGCCTGGAGACCAAGAATAAGGGCGTCCACTTCCCCGCCGACGCTTTTGACTTTGACACCGCAGCGATTCTGAGCATCAATGACGCCAGCCATGCAGCCAGCTTCGATGTGAACAAGAAGGGTGAACCGGTTGGACATCGGTCGCAGAGCGGGCGCCTACTCGCTCTGGCTTCGCCCGAATTCCTGCATAGTGGAGAAGGAAAACTTCACATGCTGCAGTGGACCTCAACGGTAATCAAGAGGGTGTGCCGTAGTACCTTGCAAGCCGAGACGATGAGCTTGCAGCTGACTCCTTGGGCATCCCTCGAGATTGGCTACTTGGTCGAGTTCTACCTGGTCAACGTGAAGGTGCTTCCGAGTGGTTCCAGAACATCAAGCAGACCCTCATCGAGTGTGGCTTGGTGCAGTGTCCTGAAGCACCAACGGTGTGGGGAAACAACGACCGCGCCATTGCCTTGCTGATCCATGTGGACGACTTGATCATCACTGGAACTGATGATGCTATGGCAGCTTTGATTGCCCAACTCGAGCAGAAGTACAAGGTGGCCGTGGAGCAGGGCAACCAGGTGAACTTCCTCAAGCGTTCCATTGAGGTTGACGAGAAGGAGACCAAGATCAAGGTGAATGACAAGTACCTTGATGGTTTGGTGGAGCTGTTCAAGGGCATCAAGAAGAAACGTGCCCTGGGTGACGTCGTGGTGAACGAGAAGTTGGTGGAGGACGAGCTGGAGATTGGCAAGTACCGAAGTGGAGTAGGAACTTTACTCTACATCTCTGGTGATCGCCCTGACATCCAGTTCCATACAAAGGAGCTGGCAAGCAAGCTCTCAAGCCCAACTGTGGGAGCTATGGAAATTTTGGTCAACGTGATTGGCTACCTCGTGTACACCAAGGACGTGCACCTCGTGATGAGTGGCAGGGATCCTGCCAAGAGCTTTCGTGAACGAGCTCATGGTTTGGCAACGGGGCCCGAGTACGAGAACAACAAGCAGTGTTGGCTGCTGGAAGTTGCCACTGACAGCGATTGGTCTGGCAACAAAGCCTCCCGTTCCTCAACGAGTTGTGGCTGTGTTTTCGTGGGAGGAATCTGGGTGTACTCCTACAGCCGCACCCAGAAGAACATCACATTGAGCAGCACTGAGTCGGAGTACGTTGCTTTGGTTTCTGGAGCAAGTGAAGGCTTGCTACTTCGTGCAGTGCTGACTCATTTGGTGGGGCGCTACATCGAGATGAAGCTCTACGCGGACAACACTTCGGCGGTGGCGATTGCGGCAAAGGAAGGTGTTGGTCGAATCAAACACCTCGATGGAAAGCTGCTTTGGGTTCAACAACGGCAAGGAAAAGACTTTGAGTTGCGGAGGACAGACACCGCAACCAATCCAGCTGACCTTGGAACAAAGGCGTTGGCTGGAAAACGAACCAAGCTGCTGCTCTACCTGCTTAACTTCCAGAACGGTGACGGCACTTTGGGAGTCGACGAGTTTTGGGAGGAAAAGATCAAGCAGGAGAAGCGTGACCAGCTGAAGAGGATCCGCAACGTGATTCAACTTGAAGTTGCGGGTGGAAGACCCAACGGTACTTTGTCGAACCGTGTGGCAAAGAAGCTTCTGAGGTTGACTTTGGCAGCCTTGCTGGCTGATGCTGGAGAAGCCTTGGGCCTGGACAACGAGTGCCTGGCTGCGGCGAGACCTACTTGGACTTCGGTGGGATCGGTGCACTACATCCTGTACTTTGTCATCGCGGTGTTGGTCATCCTCTTGGCGGTGATGACCTATGTGGCAAAGCGGTTTTGGAACCTGGCGGAGTATCGCCAGAACATCCTGGTCGAGGTCAAGGACGTCTTCGAGAAGGAGCTGCACCGTCGACAGCTTGAACGTGAAGTTGCGGAGTTGGACTTGGACTTCGAGAACGGCGAGTCCGAACCTGGAGAAGAAGACGGTGAAGTCAACATCCGCAGCGTACGCTTCGATGGGTACGCCGGCATGGAAGAGAACATGGAGTCCGAAGCCGGCGACGAGATGGAGGACATCGAGGTTGAGCCGGAGGAAGCCGAGATGGAGGAAGTCAAGGAGGAGTACACCGAGCAGCCCGAGAACACCGATGAGTGGACCGAGGAAGCCCCGTCGGGATCCGAGCGTAGGCGGCGTCCGCCCCCGGTGACCGCGGCAGGCTATCCGGTGTACTTCGATCCAGCGATTGGAGCGGAGATGGTCAACGTGTCCGTCGAGGAGGACCTGGTGGAGAACGAAGCTGCTGGAGACGGTGACGAAGAAGTGGCTCACTCGGACACGGACTACGGCTCTGTGGGCGAGTACATCTTGGAGGACGTGGCGGACTTTGAGCACCTGGAAGGCGAAGACTACGACACCTACCGTTGGAACTTGCTGGCGGACTACACCGGTGTCGAGCACTACATCCTCTACAGGCTCTCTTTCTACCGGGAGCTGCCAAAAACTCCTTTGGTGGTCAGGAGCATTCGTGACTTCATGCGCCTGCAGAGGAGTGTTCAGCTTGGAGGAGTTTGCGTTCGAAAGCGTGCGATGGCCTACCTCAAGGACAGACGTCGCTACGAGGAGTTGCTGGACACTGGCCGTGTGAACCCTGTGGAGACCTTGGAGCAGACGAGGTATCCACTGGAGTGGAGAGCTGCGCGCTACGGCTGGGAGGAGGACACCGACGACGAAGGTGGTGGCCAGCTCTATGGTGGAAACCCAAGCTTAACGCCGAGCTTGGCTGCAACTGAAGGAGAAGGAGAAGAAGAAGAAGCGCCTGACTCCTACTCAGGTGATGACTACGACTTTGATCCTGGTCCTAGAGGAGATGGTGGCGGCCCGACTTCGTCGAGCCGACCCCCAAGGACAGCGCCCTCCGATTCGAGATCAAGTGGACGCACTGGAGGAAGAGGCCATGGACCACCAAGCCCTCGTGATCCTCCAGTGAATGGATGAAGCCGACCGCGCTGCATAAAAGGTGCAGTGTTTCTTCATGGCCAGTACATGGCCTAATTCAGAAAAGGCAGGGTGTTGCACCAGCATCCTACCGAGAACAGCTGTGTATCCCCTCGTATAGTACCATGTTTCACTACGTGATGTTGTTTGACTTGTGAGTTGAAATTTCGCATTTGGAATCTGGAAGTTACAGTCTTACTTGTGCAGTCATTTGCAGTGATGTCAACATATTTTCACTTGGATTTCATTTGGAACTTGTGGGACACATTGAATTGATACCATTTCGAGATGCTGGCTCCAGGGCAAATTTGAAAGGGTTTTGGGCCGGTAGGATCCGATGGTCGGACGCGAGTTTTAGGGCATGGACTGGCCGGGTGTTGAACCTTCAGTGGTTGCATTTCTTCAGCGTGTGTATGTAAACCCCTTTCTCTTGCATTCTGCTTTCGATGATGAGGAGTCTTGTGTTGAGTTGCTAAGGCAAGGTTTCCCTGATGCAGTCGATGAGACATTGAGAGATGTAGCTGCACACATGTTACTATGGCAAGAGGATCATGTTGTCGTTTGCAAGCGTATGAGACGCTCTGTGGCAGACTCGTGCCTCTACAGGTTGCCGCAGACTCAGCAAACTTCAGTGCAGCAATCATTTGATCGCTTGTCGAAGACTGCTTTCGGGTTCCTGTTAGAGATTTCCTCAAAGAAGAAACAGCAGAAGTACAGGGAAGAGCCAGCAGATGTGAGAGCGCAGAGATTTAATGCTGAACGCAACAAGTACATCATTTTACTTTCGAACTTGATCAAGGAAGCTCGTTTGCCAATCGTTCAGGTAATCAATGCACTTGATGACACAGGCATGGCTTGGCAACATCTTTTTGCAGCGAGGCGCTCAGGGACATTGAAGAATCGGTACAAAGCTTGGAGGCCCTTCAGAGTTTGGATTGAACTTCACCGGGGTTATGTTTTCCCACGTTCTCTGAAAGATGTCATTGATTACACCCAGCATCGTGTGAACGAAGGGTGTGGGAAAACTATTCCTAGTACTTTCGATGTAGCGCTGCAATTGTTTGAGACCGTCGGCAGAATTCCTGAAGATGAGAGGTTATCACGGGACCCGCTATGGCAAGGTCATGTCAAGTCTTGGACAGCAGAGCTCTCAGCTGATGCACCCCCAAAGCAGACTGCACCGATGTACACAGTGTCGATGTTGGTTTCACTTGAGCTTACAGTGACTGATGAGTTGGCACCTTCATACAAACGTGCATTGGCGTGGGTGGTATTGGTGATGGTTTGGGGGGCAATGCGATGTGATGATGTGCAATCCGTGTTGCCGGGCCGGTCTACACTCTCGAACTATGGGCTGAGACTTGTGTTGGGGAAATCAAAGACGACTGGACCGGACAAACCACAGAAAGAAGTCATGGTGCATGTCCTTCGCACAGTTTCGCTCACAGGTGTGGACTGGTTGGGTGTTGGCTTCCAGATCTGGGATAATGATCCATATGTATACAGGCGTGGATATCTTTTGATGCTCTCCAATGCTGATTGGACACGTCCTCGGAGGAAGTATGCAACACCTGCAATTGTCTCTGCATTGATCGGCAAGTTGCTTTCACAGTTGTGTGTGCCGCGGAGGGTTGGATTTGAATGGCAGATTTCTGGACCACTGTTGTTGCTACCCGATGGATTGGAATCATTCTTTACTGGGCATAGTCCTCGGAATTTCTTGACCTCGGTGGCGGCAGTGATTGGGTTCACCAAAGACATGCGAGCGTATCTGGGAAGATGGGCTATGGGCATGACATCATCGGAAGAATACATCCGCACTTCAAGACAAGTTGTTTACAAGGTACAGAAATCAGTGAACCGATCCCTGGTGGAGGGGCGAGATGATCGGAAGAGTACATCCGCACTTCAAGACAAGTTGTTTACAAGGTACAGAAATCAGTGAACCGATCCCTGGTGGAGGGGCGAGATGAGCAATACTTTGAGGATGAGTCCATTGACGCAATTTGTGAAGAGGCACAAAGGATGTCATTGAGTCCTGGTCGTGTTCGGAAGCGACTCACCATCATGAACAATTTGTCTGGCCGGTATTGCCTGGGCGGGATGTATCCAACAATGGAGATACAGGATGATGATTGGTTTCTCCTTCAAGAAGCTGAGGCTGATGATGTCATGGCGCTCCAGGAGAAGGTTTCGCAACTTCCCAAGCCTGTGCCAGAGGATGAGGTGGCTGCTACACATGATTACTTTGTGACAGTATCCCGCAGGACTGGGCATCGTAGGCTTCATCTTACAGGTTGCTTTGTGAAACCGGTGAACTGTTGCGAGGTGCGACTGTTTAACCAAGTGTCGAATGAGGATTTCGATTCAACCTGTAGGTCTTGCAAAAAGAAAATGCTTGAAGGCATTGGAAAGCAGGCCCAGGATGATTCGAGCTCGACTGCATCATCCTCCTCGACGGAAGGGTCATCGCACGAGGAAGATCTTGATTGAAAAAGGTTTTGTTTGGGGACCGATTTCGATGCATATAGGAGATTGAATCAGGTCTTTTGAATCTTTCTCTGAATCTTTCCTCTTGATGTGATCTGTTGGCTGTGCCTGCTTTGAATTCTCTCTTATCGTTGACTTTAGGATTTTTAATTGCTTTGATTCCGTTTGGACACCATGCGGTTTGTGGTTTTGAAACCCATTGCTGTGCCTGAAGCATGTTCAGCATGATCGCATGGATTTGGAATCCAGCATGAAGGACTCAGGTCATGATTCTGAAGGGTTTTGGCCCTAGAGGATTCAGATATCCTGGGAGGCAAGCCAAGGGCTCTGGCCGCTTGTCCTCTTGTAGTGATGGCAGGTTTGACCGACAAAGATATGAAAGAACATATCACGTTGCACATGGATTCAGATCTTCAATTTGTGTTGTCGGATTGCGGTGTGAGTCTCGGAGGACAATATGCGATCTGCAGACGCAGCATGAGGAAGTTTCGGGCTGTTGGTGACACCCGTGCTGATGTTCGCAGATCTTGTTTGACTGACTTCGGAATTCCACAGGACACACCTGAGGCAAGGGCTGAGGCTGCGGCAGTGGTCTCCGCTTGGGAGACAGCTCAGGAGTACATCAGCAAAGAGACGGAGCTGCGTGCTGAGGCGAAGGTGACAGGTCAACGGAGACAGCTGCAAACTCATGAGAGACAGGCCATGGTTCGTGCAGTTGAGGCAGTGTACGGTCAGTTGGCCGAGTTTGAGTCACCTAGTGCAGATTATCTTTCTATCAAGGCGGAAGAAACCGAATCGAATGAACATGTTGCTGCCTCACTTGATGAAATCACAAGCAAGAAAGACTCCACTACTTCTTCATTGCAATCTTCCCTGGACTCTTCAGGTCATGTTCGCATTACACGCACCAAGGTGAAAACCAAGATGCCCAGTAACACAGAGGAATACAGACGTGTAATTCGTGTTGAGGCCAATGCTTGGTTGTGTATGTCGGCAAGGTACAAGTCGAAGTCTTGGCTGAACAATCTGACAATGGATCCATTGAATAAGTTTGCAGATTATATCTTGGGTGAGCGTGTATATGGATTGCAGATTCCTACACTTTCTGGTGATTCACAACAACGTGTGCGCCCGGATTGGGCGATTGTGCTCAACTATGAGCATAAGCTCCGCAAAGAAGCTTTCAAGTTGGTGGTGAACAATGGTGAGACACTAGGTGATGCTCTTCGTTTGGTGATCAAAGATGCCGACCTCAAGGAAGCATTCTTCACAACTCCCATCGCACTCCGCCCAGCTTTGTTGCCAGGTTCGAGTCCGAGCAGCTCCATGGCACAGCCACCACCTCAGAGCAAGTGGCAGCGTCCCAACTCCAAGGGTCCTTTCAAGGGGTCCGGTGGCAAGGGCAAGAGCAAAGGCAAAGGTAAGATTCGCAAGGAGTTCATTGGTTTGACATTAGCTTGGAGGACCCCAGACAACAGGGAGCTGTGCTTCAGCTACAATTCGGGAGGTGACTGCGATGGCAAGTGTGGTCGTGTGCATCAGTGCAGGGTGAAGGGCTGCTACGGTGATCATCCTGCATACAAGCACAAGGACTTATGGGTGGTGCTTGAAAGATGGGCGATTCCCAGTTTCCCGGTGCTGGGAAAGTGCCGCCTAGGAAATTGCATGTGTTGTACCTTTTCGCTGGGAAACGGAGGCATTCAGATGTTGGTACATTCCTTAGGAAGCTTGAATCTCAAGGTGCCTTTGAGCTTTGTCTCCTTGAATTCGATATCGAAAGAGATCCTCAACATGATCTTACAAGGGATTCTTTGTGGGAGGATATCTTCAACAAGTTACGTAGTGGACAATGGTTTCTGGTGGTTTCACCCCCTTGTAACACGTTCAGCCGCGCAAGATTTCAATGGCGCAAGCATCCTGGACCTAGACCTCTTCGGAACCGCTCGGTTTCCTTGGCTGTCACATAAAAACCAGCAGATAGTCGAAGAGGCGAACACGTTCATTTTAAACTGTGTGCAGGCTTGTCGAATCTGTGCTCAAGCCAATGGATGCTATTTGTTTGAGCGTCCCGAAGACCTGGGTGTGGTTGATGGTGAACATCCTGGGTCAATATGGCAATGGGATGAAATCCTTGCATTGATTACAGATACTGGTGCTCACACATTTGCGATTCATCAATGTCGATTTGGTGCACTGACTTCCAAGCCTACCCGATTCGTTTGTGGGCAGCGCTTCAAGGATAGTCGCTGTCATCCAGGTATGCCCTCCTTTGATTCAGACTCCAATTATCGCGGTCCTTTACCCCGGAAATGTGGACACATCCATAAACATAGACTCATTGGTCGGACTGCTGAACGTTGGAACACAAGCCCTAGTGCTTCGTACCCTCCAGGACTTTGTGAATTCTTAGCTGACATTATTTTCTCATGGCATTCGTCCTGCGGAAGGGGGGGTAATAATGTCTATTCAAGCAGTGGCTCCGGTGTCTCTTCAGGTTTATCTGGTGCAAGCAGTGGCTCCGGTGTCTCTTCAGGTTTCTCTGGTGCGAGGCCTGCTGGGTCCCCAGATGATTCCGGTGCGCGGCCCTTGGGGTCCCCGGATGATTCTGGTGCGCGGCCTAGTGGGTCCCCAGGGGGCTGTGGCATGGGACTTACAGAGGACAACGGAGTGTCGACACAATTGGATGCGGAAGCCGAATTTGACATGGCAGCATGTGCAACAGGGGTCGCCCCATCGTTGTGGAATGGGATGGCAAGGAACGTCCTTTTATCGATGGATTTGGGCTTTGCTCGCCGACTAGATGGCCACCTTTGGCCAGGGGGGCTCGTCGATCGGGGGAGATGTTACAACTTGCAACAGACACTTACAATCTTCTTGAACGCACTGTCCTTGAGAATTTTCAAGACTTAAAGGCATCGGCTTTCCAACTTGTCACTGGACGTTTGCATGAATCACCTTTCTCTTCAGAGCTAATGGACAAGTTGAGGCGCAGATGGGCCTCGCTTCTGAGCGATGCAGCGGATGCGTTGGTGGTCGACGAGGGACAGCCTTTCTACTTGCGGGGCTTAGCGCAGTGGCTTGCGGTTTTCGAAGACCCGGATGCTGGGTCACTGGTGGACGATTCTGATAGCTTTGCAACTGGTGTCCCATTGGGTGTTGATGCTCCTCTCCCGAGGTCCCCTCAAGTTTTTCCTGTCAAGAGGATTCACAGGAAGTTGGACGAGTCTGAGTTTAATCCCATTGCTGAGAACTACAGCTCTGCCCAGCTTTCTTCGGCAGAGTTAGAAGAGAAGTTTCGAGATGAGGAGAAGCTTGGAAGGATGTACCCCACGAGGCTTTCTGCGTTGATGGCTGAATTTGGTGAGGACCGTGTTAGAGTGGCTTCCATGGCAGCAATCAAGAAACCTGATGGAACGGTGCGTCCAGTGCGCGATGGCACCCACTCCGTCAAGGTCAACAATTCGATTGCGTATCAAGATCAATTGCAATGTCCTGGCCCCTCGGAGGTAGCTGCGGTGGTTCGTGAGTCCTTAGAATCGAAAGAAGCCCCCGTTTCAGTCTCGGCAGACATTTCTTCGGCCCACAGGTTGGTGAAGATCAGGCGTTCGGATTGGGCATATATGGCATGCAGGGCCGACTCCAATTCTTCGACTGTTTGGGTGAATCGAGTGGGAACGTTTGGGATTTCTTCAGCACCGTACTGGTGGGCTAAGCTATTTGCTCTCATTGGCCGTTTCGTTGGCTATACAATGGCCTCACGTTGGTTTCTTCACATGGTGTACGTGGATGACCTTCACGGTGCGTTTGTGGGACCTTGCAAATACTTACACCTGTGGGTTTGGTTATTGGCTTTCGAATTGGTCGGGACTCCGTTTGCTTATCATAAATTTCGTGGTGGTTACTCTTCCGAATTCGTTGGATTTCAGATGCGGTATGATTTGGGGGAAGTTGGGATATCTCTGAAGCGTGGTGAGTGGCTTGCGTCCTGGATTAAGAATGCGGCTGAGAAGAAGTTCGTGGTCGTTGTCCGGGATTTTGCTGAGTTTCTGGGACGGTTGGGGTTTGTGTCTCAATTCCTGGTCTGGTTGAAACCTCACCTTTCCCCGCTCTATTCCTGGTCTGCTGCGGTGTCTGCGAGCACGGTTGGTAAGTTGCCAGAAATTGTTATTTTGACATTGGTTTACATTGCAGATGAACTTGCTGGCGATAATTATTTGGTTTCGGTTGTCAGGCCGGTTCATTACACTGGGGAAGCATTCCGGACTGATGCCAAATGCACGGATGAGATCGTGGTACTGGCTGGATGGGAGCTGACGTCGGGTCGATGGTTTTCTCTTGAGATTGGGCCGTCTGAAGCACCTTACCTGTTCAAGGGTGACAAAGGGGCTCAGTGGGCATCGGCCTCAGCCGAACTACTTGCGACTTTGGCTGCTCTATTTGTCTTTGGTTGGTTAGATGGGGGCAGGGCGCGAAAGACTGCTGAAATTTATTTATCGGCTGGTACCGACAATCAAAGCAATCAGTACCTTTCTCAGAAGCGTGCAACAACTAAGTGGCCTTTGATGCTGATCAACATGCAGCTATCTGCATTGCTTTCCAGGTGCAAATTGGGTTTGCGCTTGAAGTGGCGACCTCGTGAGGAGAACGTCATCGCAGACGCATTGACCAACAGTGACTTTTCTTCGGTTGATCCTTCGAAGCGGCTTCAATTGTCATACAACGATCTTCCCCTTTCCTTGCTACATAAGTTGTGGGAAACACAGGCTCAATTCGCTGAGATGAAGAACAAAGCGAAGGCCTTGAACCAACAGGGCCGAACTGGCAAGAAGAGGAAGTACGACAAGACCCCCTGGTGATGGGGGAGATTGCGCATCTGCTCTTTCGCTTCGGTGGGACTCAATTTTCTTCAGAGCAGTTGCGATGCTCTTTCTTCAATGTTTGGATTTGTGATTGAGAATTCTGGATGATAACTTTGACGATGGCTACAGCTTTGGCTACACCTTGAAACCTTGGTGAACATACTTGCAGGTGAAGTCCACTCGGAAAAAGGGAGCTTGCTTGTCGGCTGAAGCAGTGCAGTTTCATTCACCATGGTTTCATGTCGTCCGTATTTTTTGCATGATCGTTCCGGCGACGATTTTTACGTTTGGCGATTTTCCTTCCCCATCTCTCATCCCCCCCACACTGCGTAGTGTAGGTTTCACTGGGCTTGCCCTGTGGGCCTATGCGTAGCAGTGTGCGGCGGGTGGGTGGGTGGGTGGGTGTCTTGCTTGCTGGCTTCGCTTGGGCTACTGGCTTGAAGTTAAAGTGACCTGTGTATGGCGCTACAACGTTCCTTCAGTTGCTGTTCTTGCTTCACTTCCTTTGTGCAATGTGGATGTCTTCAGTGATGTTGTTTGACTTGTGAGTTGAAATTTCGCATTTGGAATCTGGAAGTTACAGTCTTACTTGTGCAGTCATTTGCAGTGATGTCAACTTATTTTCGCTTGGATTTCATTTGGAACTTGTGGGACACATTGAATTGATACCATTTCGAGATGCTGGCTCCAGGGCAAATTTGAAAGGCCCGCCCTCCCACTCCTTTGGATTCAGTGGCACTTATTTCTTCATTCAACGATGTTGAATTGCAACCTGCAACGTGGCTATCACTTTGGGACTCAATTTTCTTCAGAGCAGTTGCGATGCTCTTTCTTCAATGTTTGGATTTGTGATTGAGAATTCTGGATGATAACTTTGACGATGGCTACAGCTTTGGCTACACCTTGAAACCTTGGTGAACATACTTGCAGGTGAAGTCCACTCGGAAAAAGGGAGCTTGCTTGTCGGCTGAAGCAGTGCAGTTTCATTCACCATGGTTTCATGTCGTCCGTATTTTTTGCATGATCGTTCCGGCGACGATTTTTACGTTTGGCGATTTTCCTTCCCCATCGCTCATCCCCCCCACACTGCGTAGTGTAGGCTGTGTATCCCCTCGTATAGTACCATGTTTCACTACATGGAAAGAACCATGTGAAGCCCGCTCTCTTGAGGCTTCTTGTGCTCAGGGGGAAAAGCCTGGGTACGTGCGTTGCTTGGCTGCCTGACAAGTTGAAAAGACCATTTCCTTCCAACTAAAGCCTTTTCAATTATTTTGTCTTCTTGGAGGAAAGCTAGCAAGCTGGGACGTCAAGCCATGATATCCCAAAGCAGAAGGAAAAAGGAACCTTCGAGACGAAGGTGCCAGTCCAACCGGAGCATGGCCCACCGCATGGCCCACGGCCTTGACTTGCCTCCCAAGTGGTCAACGGTCTTTGGAAGTCTGGAGACATGAGTCATGTGAGTCATGTCTCCAAGTTTTTTGCACTTTTCGAGCCTGGTTCAAACATGTTGGTTGACGCTGGGAAACATCATTGAGGGAGACAGAGGTCGATCATTCCTGGCCTTGCGACGGAACAACTGAGTGAGCAGTGCCCACAACCTCCCTAGAAAAAAATGTGTTTGGAAAGATGGTCCTCTCATCCCTCGGTGCATGTGATCGAGCCAGGTCGCGAAAGAGCTTGTTAAATGTATGTACTGGTAAGTGACATCATTCGAATTGTAGCAAGCTTCGCAAAAACTGAGAGATGGGTCTTCGCAAGTTTCTCTGCGAAGGATTCGTGAGGGATGATAGATGGAGATCTTTCCCAAGAGCAAAGTAACAGGAAAACCAGTTCAATCTTGGTCACGTTTGATCTTGGAATGATGAATCCAGGAGTGATTCTTTTTTTTCAAAGAACAGCTCTCCAAAATGGTATGATAAGCCAGTTGATGCCAGTTGATCACCTTCGCATGCAGCACGTATTACGCATCTGAGCGACCGATTTCTGGGCGAAAGGGGCCACACCTGTCGACTCCTCTTGTGGTGACCCCTTGCAAGGAGACCGGATGCAATTCGTTCTGAGAGCTTCAATTGTCAGTGTGGTCTCAGGATTCCGCGGATGGTTGGCCATGTTGGGTCCTCCATCGGTCCTCGATCATGTGCATGAAGTCTCCAAGTGACTGACAATCATTCAAACATGAATGTTCGAAGGTAACCTTTCAGTTCTTCATATTCCACACTCGATTTCAGTTGGTTCCAAATGACATCAGTTCCATTGAAGCCCTTCTAAGCCACACCTTTGAGTGTTCCTCCCCTGTTGAATGACAGAATTCCAACTGATCCCTATCGTCAATGCAGAAAGTGTCAACATGTTTTTTCATCGCAGGAAACTCAAACTTGTTTCGATGCTGGTGTTTCTCAACCATGTTAACCATGTACAATGATATATTAACCATGTACAGTAAGAACCCATCCAGTTTAGAGGTACCCATATTTTGAGAAACCGCCACAAATCACGTGGCCATTCTGATGAGCAATATAATTGCATTGGGCTTGTGTATGGAAGGAACACCCGGGACAGTCCATCTTTGATGAGCTTCCCAGATGGCAGAATCCGAGTTCCAACACTTGATACCCGACACCAAAACTTTGCCTGTGGTTGAGATTGCATTCAAGTGCAGGGACATTTCATCATCTCCAAATGCAGGATGAAATTTCGTCAACACCTTTGCAAGTTCTTTGGTGGCAAATTGATACGGCAATGCTGTTGCTGCTCAACTGCTCGTTCGAATGCTTGTTGGATCAGATTGGTGGATTTTTAACCATGTCGTGAATGTCGGGGTTATCCTCAATCATGCATGGACTGGTTTGAGGGGCAGAACACTTTCCGAGGAGTCGATGCACCTGTGTTGTTTTGCCCTTTCGACCTTGTCCATTGAGCTGCAAACAAATTCCTCGCTGATATGTGGTGCGTTGAGGAGCCAAAGATATTTGTTCCCATGAGCGAAGTAAGGGTGGCCAATGGTCCTTTTGGTGCCTAGGACATGTTGCTTGGAGGCTCTGAAAGGTCGCAGAGTCGACAACTGAAGCGCTGAAGCGCATTGCTTGTGCAAAAAGCTGAATCAGCTGCCACGGTGAAGACTTCACGGTGGTAGGTAGGAGTCATGGGCATCTTCCTGGGCTGAACAGATATCAAGGATCAGCTGAGGGGTCGATCATGATATTAGTGGATCTATGGGAATTAAATGGAATTAAGGTATAGTAGTGGACCAATGACCAATGCAGAGGTGTATATACAGTATCTACGTCTCTATATGGTGATGTGACAAAAGCCGGGCTCGGGCGGCTCTCACCTGATAGATGCAGAAGTACTTTCTTGTGAATTTGGAAAATCAGACATGCTGGAGACAGGATAGGCCCGGCCTTCTCTGAATCAGCTCATCATAAGCTGTTAGATTTAGCCTGAAGGTAAGGGCCTGTGGAATGCAAGCAATTAGAATTCATGCGATTGATGAGGGGACGCTGCAGAGGCAGACTTTGAATATTCGTCTATCTTCCAGGTCTTCATTCATTGAGTGATTTTCAAGTGCAGTATCCAGTTCCTTGATTGACTTGCAAGAATAGGACTGGCTGACTACAGAATTGGATTCAACAGAGGCGCTAGTCTTGTACGTCGCATCTGCAACTTGGAAATGGTCAATTAGTGACAGTTGGCTTGTCATAAAGCCGGATCTCGCAAGATTTCGGTGCAGATCAGTAAGGACTTTACCCTCTTGTCATTTGGGCAATTCTCTCAAAACCCCTTCAGTAAGGTCTTCTGTAGCAAGCTTTCTACAGTTTCCCATAGGTTCATATGGCAAGGGGTGGTCACACAAAGAAGTGGTCAAGTGTAAACCGTATCAAAGGGTTTCAATGGTATTCTGGATTCAAGTCACCATCCCTTATCCTCCTTGGTTAAAGGGCTGGACTGTTGCCTTTTTCTCCAGAGATCCCACCCAGCAATGTCAAAGCTATATATCCAACACCGGCAAGACACTGGTTTAAACTATTACAAGTCAACCCAAGAAACCTGAAATGCTGTCGTGAGTTCGTACTTCAATCCCTTCTTCAGTCTTGCGACTTTGGGAACAAATGCTTCTTCCGCAGCTTTAGGCTATCGCAGTGAGAACACTTTGTTGCCATGACGCGCCGAACAGATAGCAGGCGCCTCCACATGTGGCTGCAACCGATCGTTGGGCCAAATGAACACCTGATCTCTGGGGTTCTGAGGACTCTGTTAGCAGACAAACCAACATACGAAGAGGACCCACTCATGTAGCAAATCCCTTTCCTGCCTTTGACAACTGAGGGCAATGGACATCAAGGGTCGGGCAAGAGGCTGGCTCATCATGTGAAACCATTGCTTCCTGCACTGACGCGTGCCTCACACTTCGGCGCAGGTATTGCAGCGAAAAGTGTTGACGAAAGCAAAGAAATCAGAACCCGGGCGCGCCTTCCAATCTTCACTACCATTATAGCATGCCATCCAAGACACTGTGTTTGAAGGTTCCTGCATACAGGTATAAGCAAAAGTCATTGAGGCAAAAAGTTCGTTGTCACAGGAGGAGACAGTGACAAACATGGGAGTTTTGAAGCTTGTGTCTGGTTCTGAGTTTGAACTCAAGACTTTCGGATGCCTTGAAAGGCCTGATCTGTCAGCAGTGTTTTCTGGCTGCTGCAGTGGCGGGTGAGACCACATCAGAGTCAGATGGAGTTCCCTGTTGGATCTCGCAACTAACAGATCTGCCCGTCATTTTCTCCAAAAACATGCCCAATGAGTTGAGTTTCTAGGGTGAGAAAGAACATTCGTCCTCGAAGCAATTGTGCATGTGGCGGGTTGACCACGGTTCCCCCCTGTTTCAGCAGTTTGTGCCAGTGTTGATCGGTGGTAATTGATGAGACCCTGCGGGAGGAAGAGTTCGTTCCATTGAAGCAAAACGTCATTGAACCACAATGGGCAGATCATCCAATACTTTGTCTCTGTAGTTTCATGGTATCTTGAAGCCAGCCTGGAAAATTGAGTTTAGCAATGTTTGGTGCGTCTGTTTGTCGCGGTGCTTCAAGACACAGAATTTTTATCTGACAACTTAGTCTCCATGGATTGAAAGAACATTGCACATGTGGCCGCAAGTGGGGAATTACAAAGCCCACTTTAGGCACTGCTTGCGCCACAGCATTCTCAAAAGCTTCTAGGCATTTTAGCAGTGACACCACTTGATGTTTGGACCCCCTGTTCTATCGGGTAGGCTGGGGGGGCCACATGAGATTCCTAACAATTGCTGTGGGGAACACCTGGAGCAGTCCTTTGTTCAAAAGTCAAGCTTGACTTGGCAAGGTCCTCTTCAAGAGACTTGCTGCAAGCATTGTCCTCGTCAGGCGAAGTAACAAAACGAGCAGATCGTTTTCAAAACATATATTTGTTTGCATTGACCGACTGGGTCAGTGGGTTCTGTCGACATTCGAACTCTTGCAAAGGCATGCGTGAGGAAGCTGAACCCGACATTCCATTTTTGACAACATGGGCCGGTCGAGAGGCTGCTTGCAAGAGTTTTAAGCTTGCACATGCCTCGAATAGCCTGACCTGTCAGGATTGTTTGCTGGCAGTGCAATGCTCGCAATCAGTCGCCAACCAAATTGTCGGATCAACACGGTAAGCTTCGGTCTGTTTTGGGATTCAACAACTTGCATCAAAGCTGCGTAACCGATAGGGGACGACCCATCTACTGATATCCTTTTGCATTTATGTACATAGCGCCCAAAACTGCATAGCCAAGAGGGGACGCCGCACTTTAGCTCATGGCAGACTTTGTAGAGGGTATTCTGTCCGCTGATCACATACCACCCAAAGCAACAAGTTTTTACAGTGAGAAAGAACATTCGTCCTCGAAGCAATTGTGCATGTGGCGGGTTGACCACGGTTCCCCCCTGTTTCAGCAGTTTGTGCCAGTGTTGATCGGTGGTAATTGATGAGACCATGCGGGAGGAAGAGTTCGTTCCATTGAAGCAAAACGTCATTGAACCACAATGGGCAGATCATCCAATACTTTGTCTCTGTAGTTTCATGGTATCTTGAACCCAGCCTGGAAAATTGAGTTTAGCAATGTTTGGTGCGTCTGTTTGTCGCGGTGCTTCAAGACACAGAATTTTTATCTGACAACTTAGTCTCCATGGATTGAAAGAACATTGCACATGTGGCCGCAAGTGGGGAATTACAAAGCCCACTTTAGGCACTGCTTGCGCCACAGCATTCTCAAAAGCTTCTAGGCATTTTAGCAGTGACACCACTTGATGTTTGGACCCCCTGTTCTATCGGGTAGGCTGGGGGGGCCACATGAGATTCCTAACAATTGCTGTGGGGAACACCTGGAGCAGTCCTTTGTTCAAAAGTCAAGCTTGACTTGGCAAGGTCCTCTTCAAGAGACTTGCTGCAAGCATTGTCCTCGTCAGGCGAAGTAACAAAACGAGCAGATCGTTTTCAAAACATATATTTGTTTGCATTGACCGACTGGGTCAGTGGGTTCTGTCGACATTCGAACTCTTGCAAAGGCATGCGTGAGGAAGCTGAACCCGACATTCCATTTTTGACAACATGGGCCGGTCGAGAGGCTGCTTGCAAGAGTTTTAAGCTTGCACATGCCTCGAATAGCCTGACCTGTCAGGATTGTTTGCTGGCGGTGCAATGCTGGCAAAAGAGAGCACAGCTCAGCAGTTTGGCAGACTCCCAGAGGTTTTTTCACCCTTGAAATGAAAGGGTTTCTCCTGTTTCCTCATCACACCGGACATATAACAATCTCAAAGTGCCTCTCACTATTGTGCAAAGTTTTGCTGGAAAACAGTGGTACATGTTTGGTGTTGGACGTGGAAAGTCAAACAGCTTTGTATGCATTGGTGTCTTGCCTCCGCCGAGATTTGATTGGGCCTTTCCTGTGCTTGCGGAGTGCTGAGCATCTGACAGCCAGTGCTGACGCACGCAGCACTCACGTCATAAATTCAACATGCAGAGGCTTTCAAGCCATCCGAAGCGCAAGAAGCTTGAAGAGGAAGCATATTTTGAAGCCACGGGATCATGTGCAGTCGCTCAGGAGCACTTAGCCAAACATCATGGTCAGATGGCAAGCCCTGTTGGATTGCAGCTGACAGATCGTTCCATCATTAGCTTGCAATTTATGCCACATTGAGTGCCGCAA
This sequence comes from Symbiodinium kawagutii, assembly GCA_009767595.1. Lineage (NCBI taxonomy): Eukaryota > Dinophyceae > Suessiales > Symbiodiniaceae > Symbiodinium > Symbiodinium kawagutii. The sequence continues at coordinate 223,449 of VSDK01009906.1, forward strand.
GGGAAGTTGAGTTTCGAACTACACTTATTGCTATGGTTGACTTCCTTTGCTTTGTCACATGAGTAATCGACAAAATCATCGGATCAATATGGCAAGCCTTGGTCTGTTTTGAGATTCAACAACTTGCATAAAAGCTGCGTAACCGATAGGGGACGACCCATCTACTGACACCTTTTTGTAATTATGGACGTAACGTCAAAAACTGCATAGCCAAGAGGGGACGCCGCACTTTAGCTCATAGCAGACTTTGTAGAGGGTATTCTGTCCGCTGATCACATACCACCCAAAGCAACAAATTTTTACAGTGAGAAAGAACATTCGTCCTCGAAGCAATTGTGCATGTGGCGGGTTGGCCACGGTTCCCCCTTCTTTCAGCCGTTTGTGCCAGTGTTGATCGGTGGTAATTGATGAGACCATGCGGGAGGAAGAGTTCGTTCCATTGAAGCAAAACGTCATTGAACCACAATGGGCAGATCATCCAATACTTTGTCTCTGTAGTTTCATGGTATCTTGAACCCAGCCTGGAAAATTGAGTTTAGCAATGTTTGGTGCGTCTGTTTGTCGCGGTGCTTCAAGACACAGAATTTTTATCTGACAACTTAGTCTCCATGGATTGAAAGAACATTGCACATGTGGCCGCAAGTGGGGAATTACAAAGCCCACT
>VSDK01009906.1:230526-318742 GCA_009767595.1 Symbiodinium kawagutii
GCTGATGCACGTCCTGACATCTTTGGGAAAATAATTGGATGTGTCTCTTGGTTTTCCAAGCGCAACCAAGCGGCCATCAAGCACCACTTTAATCATCCAATGGTTAAGGAAGAAACCTCTGTTGCCCAACAATACTACCGGTGAAACGAGTTGCGACCTTGCCACTGTGAAAGCTAAGCAGTGACCAAAGTCAAAAGTTTCTAAGCTGGTCAGTAATTTTATCATTGCACCCAGCCGTCCATTGAGGGCATTTGCCGAGACCATGCAGGACCGAGCCGAAGTACAACCGAGGAGGCAAGATTTGGCCCGTTTGTCGGAGGCAGATGCCCCCACACTTTGCTCACAGGGATGGTGCCGCGTCGCAAAGTGAGCTGTAACAAAAGCCAATGCCTCGCTGGCCATGCTGCTCCAGATGTTGTCTCATGTAAAAACTGCCAGCGACGCTTGTAACTTGCAAACGCGTGGCGACTCCGAATTCCCAACCATTAAGCACTTGAAAAGATCTGTTCCTTTCAACAAAATCGGCTCCAAGTGTGTTGTCTTCTGAAAGAAAACCTAGGAAGCTGGGACCTCAAGCCGTGATATCCAAAAGGAGAAGAAAAAAGAAACCTTCCAGACGAAGGTGCCCACGAGTCCTGGAGGTCCACCGCATGGCTGGAACTGCTTCCCAGCGGTCTTTGGAAGCACAGTCTGGAAACTTGAGTCATGTCTCCAAGTTTTTTTCGCACTTTTCGACCGTCCCAGGCAACAACATGGTTCGAAGATGTTCGTTGACCGTGCTGGGAGACATCAAATTGAGGGATGAGACGGAAGTAGAATCGATCATTGGTGGCCCAGCAACAGAACAACTGACCTGGCAGTGCCTACAGCCCGAAAAGACCCTGTCATCCCTCGGTATGTGTGGTCGCGCCAGGTCGCGAAAGAGCTTAGTGAAGATACTTGAAAATAACAGTAGATTCGCAAATTCTGCCAAAGTGGTATGTTGCAAGTTTCTCCGCGAAGGATACACAGCTGATGTTTGATAGATGGAGATGCTTCTCAAAAGCAAAGTAACAGAAGAAGTAATTTGATGTTGGTCACAGGCTCATCTTGGAAGGATTCAGAATCCAGGAGTGATGCTTTTGAAGGAACATTTTTCAGCTGGATAGAACAATTTTGCCATGTTTCAACATGATATGCTTTTGCTCTGCATGTTTTCTTGATTCGGCGTGGAAGGGCGTGCGCTTTCCATGGGTTAGCAGACTGGCAGATTCAACTGTGGCCACTGATGCCAAAGGTAGAAAACCATGATCTCCTTCCTGTCGTGCAAAGGGTGTGCCATTGCCATTGCTCACCGTGGTGGTCGCTTGACTGACCTTTTGGAAACGTTCGGAGACCGCCCATGGATCACGCGCCGCATGCGCTGACTTCAAAGTGGACATCTTGCCGCGTGTGGAACCATCCGTGGTCCGAACGCGATCCAAGCCCCCTTCAGCTCGAGGCGGGCGGGTTCAGCAACGTCATTCACCGCGCAAGTTCCTCAAAGGATTGACCGATGATAGCTGCATGTGTCTCTCAAAAGGCATAGGATAAGCAATGCAGACGTGAAACGAGGTGGTGTTGGTCACTGCATCAAAACATTTATACCGATCCCTTTGTTAACATCACAGAAAGTGTTAACCATTTGATGGCTAGTGATGCATGGCGACATTGTTGCAAATACCAACAAGTACTTGTTTGTACTCATGTCACCTGCGGTTACCATTGGCTTAGTCAGCATCCTTAGATGTCATTGGCTTGGGAAGATCTGAATCTCATCGATGATGGGAATATGATCGTATCATGTTCACCTTCTGAATTATTTTTTGTTTCGATGCCATGATATCATCGCAAGCTAACCCCGGATCGGTTGCGACAGGATGGTGCTGCTGCACTGGTCACAGCTGTTGTAGCGGCCTCAGGACAGTCAACGGAGTGCTAGGATTCAAAAGTGTCAGGGATATGACTCCACCAGCACTGATCATTTGGAAGCTTAAGGCCGTACTTCATGTGCAGATTCATCATGGCTTGGTGGCAATCATCGAACATGTCTTTTGATTTGATTTGCAGGGTCTATTTATTGAAACACCGAGCGTCAATGTGGCTTGGAATGGTGCATACACTTGAAAATATTAATGGTTTTGCGGTCTTTGCATCCTTTGCATCAGGATCGAGACTGGGCTGTTTTCTTCAAGACAAGGTTGGGCAATATTTGATTGTTGCTACAAAGGCGATTCCAGCACAGTTTGAATAGAGCTGATAGATCCTACTCGTAACAAGTCTCTAGGAGTGTGTCTGTGGTTCTTGACCGAACCATACGGGTGTTTCTCAGAATAGGGTACCTTGAATCATCCTTTAGAAGCCATTTATAGGTGATAAACCAGCCATTTTTGGGGGTTACCTTCTATGTTTCATAGATTTCAAAGATCATGCCACTTGGATGACTTTTCCATATGTTTGGAGCAGATCTTGGCAGAAGCCCTTGACAGGTGCTGAAAAGCTCAATTTCCAAGGCACGAAGTGAGCATGGAATGGAAATGTCTCACTGAGCAAGGCGTGACGTGACCGAAGGTTTTAAGCAAAAGCTGGGCTTGGGTGGCTCACGTGAGAGATGCAGAAGTACAACTTGTTGCAAATCTGGAGAATGAGAAGTGCTGGAGACAGTTTAGGACTGGTTCTGAATCAGCCAGGCTGTAAGATTTAACCTGACGGGAAGGGTCTGTGGAACTTGCGAGATTTGTTCAGAAATTAGAACCGGCGCAATTTGACAAGGGACGACACTTTAGACGTAGATGCCAGGTGTTCATTGAACGCTTTCCAAGTGTCCAATTCCTTGATTGAAATCCCAAGAATAGGACCGTGCGGTTTCAGAATTGGATTCAACAGAGGCGGTTGGATTGCCTTCATCTCGCGAGATCTCACCCAGCAATGTCTAGGTGGGGAATCTGGACTATGACTGTGACCAGTACAAGCTATCCAACAACAGTGTGACATTGGTTGAAAGTATTGCAAGTCAACCAAAAAACATGAAATGCTGTGGGAAGTTCGTACTTCAATCCCTTCCCCAGTCTTTCGACTCTGGGAACAAATGCTTCTTCCGCAGCTTTTGGCTATCGCAGTGAGAACACGTAGTGGACATGACGCGCCGAACAGATGGCACGCGCCTCCATGTGTGGCAGCAACTGATCGCGCCATATGATCACATGATCTCTGCGGTTCTAGAGGAGCGTCTGGGGTTTTGAGGAGGTCAGTCGACAAACCAAGATACGAAGTGGACCTACTTGCGATCTGCAAATCCTCCTCCTACCTTTGACAACTGGGGAGAATGGACACCAATTGCCCAGCACGAGTCTTGCATGTGCAACCACCTGTTGTACATTGGCGCAGTTGATGCAACGAAATGTGCCGCGAAGCTGAAGATAATGAGCCAAGCCTTCGAATCTTCATTGCCATACGGCAGACATCCAAGAGATGGTTTTTACAAGTTTTTGCATCCAGGTATGGGATGGTATGGGGGTTTCTTAAAATGAGGGCAGCCCAAAAAATGGTTGGTTTATTATTAAACGAATAATCTTGGATGACTTTGGGGGGGCCCGATTTTGAGAAAGACCCCTATAAGCGAAGGGTTTGCTCCCCAGAGCAGCGGTTTGTGCTTGGTGTGAAGTTTTCAAAAGACGTCTGTGCTTGACATCCTTTGCTTCGTCACATTTGGCTTGCCACCTGAAGCAAAGACTCAAAGGTGAACGGGAGGTTCGGCCTCAAATGGCTGGTTGACCAGGGTTCCCACGTGTTTCAGCGGTTGGCCAAACTGCTGACGGGTTGTAATTGATGAGACCATGTGGGACAAGGAGTTCGTTGAAAGGGAAAATCGGCAGATCATCCAATATTTTGTCCCTGCTGTTGCAGTGCGTCTTGAACCAGCCCTGGAAAATTGAGTTCAGGCTTTGGTGCCCCTGTTCGTTTCCGTGCTTCAAGGAACGAGTTTTTGTCCAGCCAAGTAGTCTCCATGGATTGAAAGAACGTGGCACATTTGGCCGCAAGTGGGGAATGACAAAGATGGGTCTTGCTTTTGGTGCGGCTTGTGCCGCAGCATTCTCAAGAGCTTCTGAGCCTTTCAGCAGTGACAGCAATTGATCCTTGGACACGCTTGGTAGGCCGGTGAGGCCACATGAGATTCCCAATCAGTGTTGGCGCGAAAACCTTAGGGCAGTTGCTATGTTCAAAATTCAAATTTGACTTCAAAAGACTTCCTCCAACCACTGTGGATGTCAGGCGAAGCAACAAAACGAGCAGCTCGTTTTCAACACAAATTTTGGTTTGCTTTGACTGACTGGGTCAGTGCGTTCTGTGGATACTTGAGCTCTTGCAAAGGCAAGTTTTCGCGGGAGGCTGAACCGGACATTCCATTTCTGACGACATCCTTGTCAGCCTGGGGTTGGCCGACTCCCTTGTACCATTCCCAACATGTGGCTGGTCGAGAGGCTGTTGGTAAGAGCTGTAAGCATTCACATGCCTAAGCTGATCAGCAGTGTTCCCTCCTTGGCTGGTGGGATGCCAGCCGCCAAAGATAGCGCAGCTTAGAATTCCAAGCAGTTTGGCAGACTCCAAGAGATTTTTGAGCATTTGAAATGCAATGGTCAAAGAATTGTTCAATATGATGGTTTCTTAAAACGGGGGTATTCAGTATTCAAAATAATCTACATCAACTATTAATGATTTACAGTGATAAACCATCCTTTTCTGCGGTCCCCCGTGACTTGAGACGCCCCTGCATTTTGTTGGCCAAAAATGGTGGATGTCTGGTGTTGGATCGTGGTTTGAGTCAGCCTCAGCTTCTTCGGGCTGCCGATCGCTGAGCAGATTTTTTCATCAAGCCTCACGGGGCCTCACCGCAACAAGTGGCCATGGGTCAAGCAGTTAATCAACCAACTAATAGGGGATTTCCACCAACAATAATAGGGGGAACAATGGCTAATGACGGGGAACCAGGGGTACGGGGTTTTGACCCACTGCCAAGTTTGAAGAGGAAACATCGTTTGAAGCCACGAAAAGGGTAGTTGAGCACTTAGCGAGACATCAGCGTCAGCGTGCCCTGCTGGATCGCAACTGACAGATCGCTCCATCTTTTGCTCTAAGATTATGCCACATAAGCAATGAAAGTTGAGTTTCGAAAAAACAACTATGGTTGCCTTCCTCTGGATTGTCACATGACTAATTACAAAACTATCAGATCAACAGGGTGGTATTCGGACCTCCTTGAGATTCAATAATTCCGCCTTTTTATCTTCATGTACATAACGCCAAGAGCTGCATAGCCTAAAGGAGAGGATTCACTTCAAGTCATGGCAAATTTTATTAGCGCAAAATGTCCGCTGCGCACACCCCACGCGAAGCAGAATCTTAAAGTGGGAACATTTTTCCTCAAAAGACTGGTGAAGCTCCACGTGTCGGGTTGACCAGGGTCCGCGCACGTTTCAACAGTTTGCTCAATGGCTGATGGGTGGAAGCTGATCAGACCGTGTGTGGGGGAAGAGTTCATTCCATTGAAAAAAAAAGGTATGAGTTTTTGTCCGGCCAAGTAATCTCCATGGATTGAAAGTTCGTGGCACATTTGGCCGCAAGTGGGGAATGACAAAGATGGGTCTTGCTTTTGGTGCGGCTTGTGCCGCAGCATTCGCTTCCAAGCTTTTCAGCAGTGACGGCAATTGATCCTTGGACCCATTGTTCTGTTTGGTAGGCCGGTGAGGCCGCATGAGATTCCCAATAAGTGCTGGCGGGAAAACAACTTGAGGGCAGTCCCTTTGTTGCAAGTGAAAACTTGACCTGGCAAGGTGCTACTGAAAAGACTTCCTGCCACTGTGGATGTCAGGCGAAGCAACAAAAGGAGCAGCTCGTTTTCAACATAAGATTTGGTTTGCTTTGATCGACTGGGCCCATGCGTTCTGTGGATACTTGAGCTCTTGCAAAGGCGTGTTTTTGCGGGAGGCTGAACCGGACATTCCATTCCTGTGACATCCTTGTCAGCCTGGGGTTGGCCGACTCCCTTGTACCATTCCCGAAAATTGGCTGGTCGAGAGGCTGTCACTATGGCCGTTTGACATGGGCCGATCTGTGGATCTGGTTTCGTGGCTGGAAAGACCTCCCACCTAGCCAGTCAAGCATAGTTCGGAAGTAGTTCCAGATCTTCTTGCGCTGCCACCACACCTTTCAGTCCTTTGCAGCTTAAACCCAACGTTGAAACTTGAAATATGCGGAAGATAAACGGTCGTGCCACTTTGACTTGCAGAAATCTTTGAAGACCTCAAGCAGGGTTCAAGTTTGTCTCCAGAATCTTGAAACTTCCAAAACAGACTTGGCCTAGTTGGTGGAGTGACTTGTCTGGTTAATTCCATCAACCAAAGAGACCTTAATCTGCCAAGTAGTTGTACCTAACCTCAGGTCCATGGGCAACTTCAACTTGAAAGACTTGGTGTGTCCAATGCATGGAAGGTTGAGGCAACAATCTCCTGGGCACATCCTACACACAGTTGCGCTCGCTGCAAGGGATTCCCTGAAATTGGTTGGGTAGTCTTCTTGAAATGCCTCCTGATGGGGATAGATCATTGCAATTCTTGATCTTTAGCGAGGACTTGCTGGTAGCGAGTCATCAGATGCCACAACCCCATACGAAGATCCGCCCCTACCATCATCCGTTGGATACCCCATTTTTGAGAGCCGTTTGTGGAAAGGCATCTTCCTGTGATGCGAAGAGATCAGGGAAGCAATTGAAGCAATCAGGGCATTTGGATCAAGTAAGAAAGCAGTGGAAGGTGGGCATATCCCGTGCAAACAAAATCACAGGGTCAAGGCGGTCGCGGTCTGCTTGGAAGGCCAAGGTCATGAGCCTTCCTGCTTTGACCTGGGCTCCAAAGAGGGGGGGCTCCGAAGGTGGCCTCCACCGGATCCGTTCTGCTAGCAACATCGAGTTGACCAAGTCGCGCGCTGTTGGAAAGGGGTCAAGTTGTGGCAGAGCGAAGTATACCTTCCAACATGACAAATGGAGATTCAAGGGGACTCCTGAAACTCATTTTGCTGTGTGCAGTGCCACCCAAGGCAAGCTTCATGCTCTTTGCAATGAAAGGCATCAAAGGTTTGCCATTCTTTCCTGCAAAGATCGTTGATTTCCAAACTGTTTTTGGTTTCCCGCAAGATGAGGGCCAACGAGCCTATCAAGACTCCCACAGAAAACAATATTGACATAGACATTTGCCTGACGTGATCATGCTGATATATGATAGTCACGCATGTGTCAGAGGTGCATTGTGTTCTTGGTTAATATCGTTTCAGCTGGCTAGTCAAAGGTGTCTGGACAACATTCATTCCCCCAGTGCTCTCGATGTCAAAGTGATGACAGGCAGTTGCTTGCAATTGTGTCCTCCGACTGTGCATCCAGTGCATGTGCGCACACTTCCGATTCTCCCCCTTCAGGTTACCAAAGTGGCTCCATGCACAGCTCTTGTCGAGTGTCGGCTTCTTGGCCGCCCCAGCCCTGCAACAGTCATGCTTTTCAAAAGTTTGAAGCCTGGCATGACCAGTTTGCCATGAGGCAGCCTTCCCTGCGCCAATCAGCTTGACGTGGCCTGAGGGGTAAGCAGCTTGGGCATTGGATGAAGCAGCTTGCCCTTGGAAACGTCAGGAAACATGGGCTGCAGGTGGGTTGCACCTTGTGCCCTGTTGGCTATGCCCAATTTCTGCGCACGCGAAAGGCGCAAGAACAACTGCAGGCCCCATGCGTAGTGTGAGAAGCCGTTTGCAAACAAAAGCAGCATTTGACCAACCTGGCTATTTCAGTGTCTCCCTCCAACTGTAGCTTCGTCTCATTAGCAGTGCTGAGCCCAGCAGTGTTGGGGCACTGCTTCCAAGGGCTGCCATTCTTTGCTGCCAATTCATGACATCTTTGGGAAAATAATCGGATGAAATCTTTGGTTTCGCAAGGATGACAAGCCGCGGCCATCTAGCACCACTTGAACCATGCAATAGTTTAGGAAGAAGGCTTTGGTGCCCAACCAACGCACCCGGGAGCCGACTTGCGCCCTTGCCGCTGATTTGACGTTTGAGCTGCGCAATTCTTCCCGGCCCTCCGACCAATTGCGGTGGCCGTGTCCGTTGCATCCGAAATTCGGATTGAGATCTCACCGGCTAGCTTTATCAGACCCCATTTTCAGGGTCTACAGTGGAAAACTTGAGCTTCCAGGCAAGTTGCAGGGATCTTGTAACCATCAAGAGGCAAGACCCCTGGCTCATCCTGGGCTTGAGATGATGTGCCAAGCAAAATAGACCCGAGGAAACTGTGTGAACGCCAGGGATCTGGGGGTCTAAGCTGAAGTCTAAGCTGAATTTCCCCGACTAGGATGATATAGAGCGCCGAAGAGTATGGTTCATCCGCTTTACAGTGTTAAACCCTTGTCCTGGCACGCATTTGAAGGCTGAAATATCTTTATTTGCTGTTGGCGGCAGATGGGAATGCCATTCAAGATCCCATTTTCCAGGTCTACCATGGAAAACCTGAGGGTCCAGGCAAGTAGTTGCAGGGATCTTGTAGCCATGAAGAGTCAAGAGTCCCAAATCTGAGAAGGGCGCCTAAACTCAAAGAAGTTGGATTGAGAGGATATGTCGGATGTCTGCCTTGCAAGCGCCAACCTCAGCAGTTCTGAGCCCAGCGTTGTTGGGGCACTGCTTCCATGGGCTGCCATTCTTTCCTGCCTATGCTCGTCATGACATCTTAAGGATCCGATGAATCTTTAGTTTCCCGATGATAACGAGCCGCGGGCATCTACCACCACTTGAACCATGCAACAGTTTAGGAAGAAGGCTCTGGTGCCCAACCAACGCACCCGGGAGCCGACTTGCGCCCTTGCCACTCATTTGACGTTTGAGCTGCGCAATTCTTCCCTGCCCTCAGACCAATTGGGGTGGCCATGTGCGCTCCATCTAAAGTTCTGTTGCCATCGAAACAAGACTTTGATCGAAAGAGGTGGAGGACTTTAGCTTGCAGTCAAGAAACACCAAGTCTTGCTGAGCTTAGCTACCCGGCACATTGAGCTTCAAAAAGTGTACTACACTTCATTCAGGGGCTGCATCCGCCCAAATTGCGAGAGACTGAGGAAGCAGGACTAGCTCAGAGACCGGAAAGGAAAGTGAGTCATTCGGTGGAAAACTGTTGGAAAGGCTCAGAAAGATGTGCTAGATCCGAAATTGCCTGACTCCTCGAATTTCTACAGGATTTGGAACCTGAGCTTCACGTTCCAATCTTGCAACCTGAAGCCCCCGCATGAAAACCTTGGCTTAGACATTTCAGGTGGGCCAACTCAAAGATCCAACCAACCCTAGGCAGTGCCTGCAAAGCAGATGATTTCATCTCGCTCTTCCGAACTCCTCGGGGGCTTTCGTGTCAAGACACACCACAAAGATGCGGCTCGCACGACAAGGTTGTTAGAAGGCTCTTGAGATGCTGGCACTGAAGCAGATTTCAGCCAAATCAAGAACTTTGAACAACAATCTCTCAACATGTGCAGGGCCTGAGTGAAGAACACAAGGATCGCAGCTGGCAAGTAGCCAGCTTGAATCTCCCAGCACATACCAATGCTTGATTCAAAGGAAGGCTTCTGATGTGGCAGGGGTTGTTTCCCGGCAGTCTCGCTGCCATTCTGCCAGTGAACTTTCTGCGGAAAATTGCAGATTTGGGCCTTGCAGCTTCACCTCGTTGTGTGGTGCTTTGGATGTTGGCCTTTGAAGTTTTTCTGAGGCTCCCGAGGCTCCCAGGCAGCCGGTGAAACCAAGGGTTTGCCCAATAGATCTGACCCTGGTGATGCTGAGCCCTGCGAAAGGCTGGCACCTTCCAGGCTTGGAAATGAGGAGGAAACCGCTGGTATCTAAGAGAAGGTCTCTGCACTTGAAATCGTGGAGCTGCAGGGGCAGCACCTCGCATTTTGCGGATTTTTGCGCTGAAGTTGGGACTTGCAAAGATGGATCTAGCTTTTGGCAGTGCTTGCGCCACAACATCCAAGAGTTTCTAAGCTTTTCAGCAACAGACATGGATCCTTGGACTTGCTGTTAGGCGGTTGAAGCCACATGAATTCTGAACAAGTGCTGGGGGGAACACTTTGGAGCAGTCCCTTTGTTGAAAGTGAAAACTTGACCGGGCAAGGTGCTACTGAAAAGACTTCCTGCCACTGTGGATGTCAGGCGCTGCAACAAAACCAGCAGCCCGTTTTGATAGACAAGGTTTGCTTTGCATTGCCCGGCTGGGCCAGTGCGTGCTGTCGATACTTGAGCTCTTGCAAAGGCGTGTTTCTGCGGGAGGAAGTTGAACCGGACCTTCCATTCCTGACGGCATCCTTGTCAGCCTGGGGTTGGCCAACTCCCTTGTACCATTCCCGAAACTTGGCTGGTCGAGAGGCTGTCACTGTGGCTGGATGACACGGGCCGATCTTTGGATCTGGTTGCGTGGTTGGAAAGACCTCCCGCTTAGCCAGTCAAGCATAGTTCGGAAGTAGTTCCAGATCATTTTGCGCTGCCACCACACTTTTCTGCCCTCTGCAGCTTCAACCCAACATCGAAACTTGAAATATGCAGAACAGAAATGGTCGCGTGTGGAGCTTGTCACTTTGACTCATTGGATCCTTGCGAAGGCTTGACAGTGCGCTGCAGTCAGGTCTATGGGACAAGGATTACGCAGTGCCATGGTAGAAGGGAGGCGTCTTTGAGGTGCAGGCACTTGCTTGCAGTCAGCAAGGAAAAGGGAGAAAGGTGAGAAAGGAACAGAACTACTTTTCTTCAATCTTCAAAGCCAGTGCTTGAAGTTTGCTTGCAGTGGCTTGTTTTCCTTGCCCGGTCCTGAACCCGACCTTCCGTTCTTGGTACTCTAGACAAATCTGGGGACCTAGTCCTTCCATTGTGTCGCAATTCTTGCCTTTCCTGAACGTCCGGTTTTGAAGTTGGGGCTAGACCGCCAATGAGAGTTCATCCCTGGGCCAGATCTCCCAGTCTTATTTCGCTGTGCCTGCCGATGGCTTTCTGCGCTCGATAGAGCAGCCTTGACAAATCCTTGTGAAACCCAGAGCCACGTGAGAGTTTAGCAGTGACCAACTGCCTAACTGGTCAATCCTAGTGACCAATCCATGTGACCGTGAAAAGTTGCTAAGCTGGTCGGCAGCTTTATCAGTGCACCCAGCCGTCCGGTGAGGGGTGAGACCCTGCAGGTCCAAGCTGAAGTACAGCCGAGGCAAAATCGGGCCCACTTACTGGGGGCCGATGCCGCACTTTGCCAGGTGAGCTTTAACAAAATCGCATGAGACGCCGGCCATGCTCCTTTAGATGTTGCTCCGTGCAAAAACGGCCAGGGACGCTTCTAGAGTTGGCGGGAACGTGGCCTGGAATTCCCAAACCTTAAGCATTTGAGAAGACCTTTTCTTTTCAAAAGAATCGGTTCCAAGTGTGTTGTCTTCTTGGAGCAAGCCTAGGAACCTGGGACCTCAAGCCGTGATATCGAAAAGGAAAAGGAACCCTTCCAGACGCAGGTGTCCACGAGTCCAGCTGGAGCATAGCCCACCGCCAGTAGCTGGAACTGGCGATGCCTCCCAAGTTCTGGGCAGCTGTCTTTGGAAGTCTGGAAACTTGAGCCATGTCTCTTGGACTCGGACAGGTTTTGCCTTCTACTTTTTAACTGTCCGAGTCGAAAATATGGTTCGAACATCTTGGTTGACTGTGCTGCTTGCTGCACTCTGAAGAGAGATGAGATCCCAGTCGTTCTTTCGAACATAGATCGGTAGCCAGGCTTTTCAGAGCTGGACATTTGACTGAGCAGTGCTTAAGCTCCTCGAAAAAATGTGTTTAGAAAGTTTCTCCAGTCATCCTTCCCATATGATGACGCCAGGTCACGAAAAGAGGATAGTGAAGAGTCAGTGATGACATTGGACTTGTAGGAAGCTTCGCAGCCCAAAGCGCTATTTGCAAGTGACTTTCTCCGCGAAGGATATGCGACTGATGTGTGATAGATGGAGATGTTCGCAAAAAACCAAGTAACAGGATAGCAACTTCGATGTTGGTCACACGCCATCTTGCAAGGATGAATCCAGGAGTGATGCTTTTCAAGGAACCTATTTCAGCTGGACAGGATGCCATGCTTCAACATGTCTTGCTTCCCAATTTGTCTTCTTGATTCAGCTAGCAAATGTCAAATGTAATCAGCTGTGGCCACTGCTGCCGAACGTTGAATGCCACAATCTCCTTCCTTTTTGTGCAAAGCCTGCGCCATTGCCGTGGTGATTGCCCACTGTGGCCGCTTGACCGACCTCTTGGAAACAGCAGCAACTTGTGGAACCATCCGTGGTCCCAATGAAGGCGATCCAAAGCCTTCATCTCGAATTGGTGGGAGGCTGGCAGGCGGGCGGGCTGAGCAGCACGGCACAAACCTTTGAAGCCGCTTCTTCATGCAGCTAGGTCAAGACAGAGCTCTGAAGAAGGTACTTCTCAGTGACATCCTTTGAATTGTAGGAAGCTTTGCAAAAGCTTGGAAAGCTGTATGTTGCAAGTTCCTCCGTCAAGGATTCTTGACCAAAGATAGATGGAGATGTTTCCCGAAAGGCCAAGTAGTAGGATGACCAATATGGAAATGAAATGAGGGGGTGTTGGTCACTGTATCAAAACTTAATATTATACCGACCCCTTTGCTAACGTCACAGAAAGTTTTAACCGTCCCATGGTTATAGATTGAATAGCGATACATGGTGACATTATTGAGAATTCCTTGTTTGTACTTATGTAACTTGTGGTTAACATTGGCATGTTCAGCAGATATCATTGGCATGGGAAGATCTGAATCTAATAAATGATTGGAACATGATTTTATAATGTTCACCTCCTGAGTGATTGTCTCGATGGCATGAAATCATCATCACAAACTGATGGGAATTTCATCATGTTCACCTCCTGCGTTGTTGTTTCGATGCCATCATCGCAAGCTAGCCATCAATCGCGCTAGGACGCTGCTGCTGCACTGGTCGCAGTCGTAGCGGCCTCAACGGAGTGCTCAAGACTCGAAAGTGTAAGGGATATGACCAGCATTGCCCATGTGTCGTGGAAGCTTAACGTAAGATTTCGTGCACAATTTCATCACGGTTTGGTGGCAATCATTGAAAACGTCTTTTCATGTGATTTGCAGGGTCTATTTCTTGAAACGGTGAGCGCTGATGTGGCTTGGAATGGTGCATCCACATCCACGTATGAGTGGTTTTGCAGCATTAGTCTTTGCATCCTTTGCGTCAGGATCGAGACTGGGATGTTTTCTTCAAGACAAGGTTGGGCAATATTTGATTGTTGCTACAAAGGCGATTTCAGCAAAGAAAGCTCCGGGAGTGTCTCAGCGTATTGTTCTTCAGCATATGTGTCATAGATTTTCGAAGGACCACCAGGATGTATTTTTCAATCGGTCAGATGTTTGGAGCAGATTTTGACAACCCTGCCGCCACAGGTGCTGAAAAGCTCGGTTTTCAAAGCTTGAACCGAGCATGGAATGAACATGTCTCAACCTAGGGCGTGATGTGGAAGGTTTTAAGCAAAAGCCGGGCTGGGGCGGCTTGACGACCGGTTTCTGAATCAGCTCAGAAGCTGTAAGATTGGACTGAACATAAGGTCTCTGAATTGGCACATCTGTTTTTCGTCAAACAGTTGAGACCGATATGTTTTGAGAAAGTACAGCTTGGACGTAGACTGTCAATTTTTGTTTCTCTTCCAGGTGTTTATTGAACTCTTTCCAAGTGTCTAATTCCTTGATTAAAATTCACAAGAATAGGGCCGGGTGATTACGGACTAGGATTCATCAGAAGTGTCATGCTCGTACAGCCCATGTGCAACTTGGAAAAGGTCAAATGAGGTCTCTGAAAATGGAGGAACCCATAAAATGGTTGGTTTATTACTACAACTGTTTTAACAGGCTGGATGATTTAGGGGTACCCCTTCTTTGAGAAACGTCCAAATAGTGGCCCTTGAATTGTAATAAAGCTTGCAAGTGTGGGAGGGATTGCCCCACAGGTTTGGGCGCATCAGCGATTTTTTTGAGCTCTTGTCATTTGGGCAGGTTATTCAGTTGAAATCAAATCCCTATGCTTCATCTTCCTTTGTCAAAAGGCTGGACTGTTGCCTGTTTCTCAAGGCGGAGAACCTTAATTATCCAACAACTGTCAAACACTGGTTCTATAAGTCAGCATGCCTCAACTTTTTGTGGAAGGGCTCCACTGTCGCCTTTTTCTCGAAAGATCTCACCCCATGCAGAAGATGTCAAGGTGAAGAATCTGTACTATGACTGTGTTCGACCACTACAAGTTATCCAACAAGGGTTAAGCACTGGTCAAAGTATTCCAAGTCAATCAAGAAACATGAAATGCTCAGGGAAGTTCCTATTTCAGTTCCTTTCCAATCTTTCAGTTGGGGTCACCGCTTCTTCCGCAGCTTTAGGCTATTGCAGAGACCACTCATTTGTTGTCATGACTCGCCGAACAGATGGCGGGTACCTCCACATGTGGCAGCTGCTCATTGAATGAACACCTGATCTCTGCGGTTTTAGAAGAGCGTCTGGGGTTCTGAGGACTCTGTTAGCAGACAAACCAAGATACGAAGAGGACCCACTTCTGTAGCAAATCCCTTTCCTGCCTTCGACAACTAAGGGTAATGGACATCAAGGGTCGGGCACGGGGCAAGCTCATCATGTGAAACCATTGCTTCCCGCGCTGACGCGTGCCTCGGACTTCTACACTGGCACAGCTAAGGCAACGAAAAGTCTTGCTTTGACGACCATAAAGATAAGAACCCCCCTTCCAATCTTCACTATATACCATTTTAGCCTAGTGCCATCCAAGACACTGCTTTTACAGGCTCCTCCACACAGGTAGAAGCAAAGTCATTGAGGCAAAAAGTTCGTTGTCAGAGGAGGAGACAGTGACAAGCATGGGAGTTTTGAAGCTTGGGCATGGTGTTGAGTTCTCAAGACTTCCGGATGCCTTGCAAGGCCTGATCAGTCAGCAGTGTTCCCTGGCTGGTGCAATGTCTGGTGAGACCACATCAGTGTCAGGTGGAGTGCCCTGTTGGATCTTGCAACTGACAGATCTTCCCATCATTTGCTCCAAAAACATGCCGCGGTGAGTGCTGCAAGGGAAGTTGAGTTTCGAAAGAGAGTTATGGCTACAGTCGACTTCCTTGGCTTTGTCACATGACCAACCGACAAAAGAAGGAAGTCTTCGGACCGCTTTGAGATTCAGCAACTTACATAAAAGCTGCTTAAAGGGGCGACCCATCTACTGGCATCTTGCTACAATCATGTGCATAGCGCCAAAAACTGCATAGCCGAGAGGGTATGCTCCACTTTAGGTCGTGGTAGACTTTCTAAATGGTAGTTTGTCCGCTGATCACATACCGTCCGAAGCAAAAGGTTTTCAAAGTGAGAAGCAGCATTCGGTTTCCAAGGACTGGTGAACCTATACGTTGCGGGTTGACCACAGTTCCCTCATGTGTCAGCGCTCATTGCTGACGGGTGGTACTTGATGAGACGATGCGGGACGAAAAGTTCCTTCCATTGAGGCAAAATGTCATTGAAACAAAATCAGCAGATCATCCAATACTTTGTCCCTACAGTTCCATGGTATCTTGAACTCAGCATGGAAATTTTGAGTTCAGCATGGTTTAGCAATGTTTTGGTGCCGCTGTTTTTCGCGTTGCTCGACGGCAGAAGGTTTTCTCCAGCAAATTAGTCTCCATAGGTTGAAAGAAAGTGGCAAGTTTGGCCGCAAGTGGGGAACGACAAAGAAATGCCCCGCTTTTGGCAGTGCTTGCCCCACAGCAGTCTCAAGAGTTTCCATGCTTTTCGGCACTGACAACAGTTGATGTTTGGACCCACTGTTCTACAGGGTAGGCCGGTGAGGCCACATGAGGTTCCAAACAAGTGCTGGGGGGAACTCTTTGGAGCAGTCCTTTGTTCAAAGTTCAAGCTTGACTTGGCAAGGTGCGTTTCGAGAGACTTGTTGCAACCATTATCCATGTCAGGGGAAGTATCACAACAAGCAGCACGTTTCCAAAACAGATTTTGGTCCGCATTGACAGACTGGGTCAGTGGGTTCTGTCGACACTTGAACTCTTGCAAAGGCATATTGCGCGAGGAAGCTGAACCGGACATTCCATTTCTGACAACGTGGGCTGGTGGTTCCGAGTCTGTTTGCCAGAGTTTCAAGCTTGCGCATGCCTTGAACAGCCTGAGCACGGCTTCGCTGGTGCTAGCAACGAAAGAGAGTACACCTCAGAGTTTCAAGCAGTTTGGCAGACTCCTTCAGGTTGTTACCCGCGCACTGAAGGGGTTCCCTCCTCTTTCCTCATTATCACATTGGACAGATCTAAATCTCAACTTGCTGTTCCATATATTGCTGGGAAAAATAGTGTGCTTGGCCGGCGTTGGATCAGCGTGGAAAGTCAATCAGCTGTCCATTGCTGGTCTTGCCTCAGCTTCGTTTGTGGAGAGCTGAGCAGCGCCGAAGCGTGCCACACTGAGGCTTGAAATTCAACTTGCAGAATTCTTTTCCAGCCAAGCTCAGCGCAAGAAGCTTGAAAAGGAAACAAATTTTGGAACCAAGGCATCACGGGACGTTGCTCAGGAGCAGTTCCTGAGACAGGTCAGCTGAAGTTGCCGGCGAAGTGACAGATCTTCCCATCATCTGCTCACATGCCGCATTGAGTGCCGCAAGGGAAGTTGAGTTTCGAAAGAGAGTTATGGCTACAGTCGACTTCCTTGGCTTTGTCACATGACATCACATGACCAACCGACAAAAGTGGGAAGTCTTCGGACCTCTTTGAGATTCAGCAACTTGCACAAAAGCTGCTTAACTTAGCCGATGGGGGGACGACTCATCTACTGGCATCTTGTTACAATCATGTGCATAGCGCCCAAAACTGCATAGCCCAGAGGGGACGCTCCACTTTAGGTCGTGGTAGACTTTCCAAAAGGTATTTTGTCCGCTGATCACATACCGTCCGAAACAAAAAGTTTTTAAAGTGAGAAGGAGCGTTCGGTTTCCAAGGACTGGTGAACCTATATGTGGCGGGTTGACCAGAGTTCCCTCTCGTTTCAGCGTTCATTGCTGACGGGTGGTACTTGATGAGACGATGCGGGACAAAAAGTTCCTTCCAGTGAGGCAAAATGTCATTGAAACAAAATCAGCAGATCATCCAATACTTTGTCCCTACAGTTCCATGGTATCTTGAACTCAGCACGGAAATTTGAGTTCAGCATGATTTAGCAATGTTTTGGTGCCGCTGTTTTTCGCGTTGCTCGAAGGCAGAAGGTTTGCTCCAGTAAATTGGTCTCCATAGATTGCAAGAAAGTGGCAAGTTTGGCCGCAAGTGGGGAATGACAAAGAAATGTCCCGCTTGTGGCATTGCTTGCCCAACAGCAGTCTCAAGAGTTTCTAAGCTTTTCAACAGTGACAGCAGTTGATGTTTGGACCCACTGTTCTACAGGGTAGGCTGGTGAGGCCACATGAGATTCCAAACAAGTGCTCTGGGAAAATAATTTGGAGCAGTCCGTTGTTCAAAGTTCAAGCTTGACTTGGCAAGGTGCGCTTCGAGAGACTTGTTGCAACCAGTATCCACATCAGGGGAAGTAACACAACAAGTAGCACGTTTTCAAAACAGATTTTGGTTTGCATTGACGGACTGGGTCAGTGGGTTCTGTCGACACTTGAACTCTTGCAAACGCATATTGCGCGAGGAAGCTGAACCGGACATTCCGTTCCTGACAACATGGGCTGGTGGTTCCGAGTCTGTTTGCGAGAGTTTCAAGCTTGCGCATGCCTTGAACAGCCAGAGCGCGGCTTCGCTGGTGCTAGCAACGAAAGAGAGCACACCTCAGAGTTTCAAGCAGTTTGGCAGACTCCTTCAGGTTGTTTCAACCCGCGAACTGAAGGGGTTCCCTCCCCTTTCCTCATTATCACATTGGACAGATCTAAATCTCAACTTGCTGTTCCCTGTATTGCTGGGAAAAATCATGTGCTTGGCCGGCGATGGATCAGCGTGGAAAGTCAATCAGCTGTCCATTGCTGGTCTTGCCTCAGCTTCGTTTGTGGAGTGCTGAGCAGCGCCGAAGCGTGCCACACTGAGGCTTGAAATTCAACTTGCCGAATTCTTTTCCAGCCAAGCTCAGCGCAAGAAGCCTGAAAAGGAAACAGATTTTAGAACCAAGGCATCATGGGACGTTGCTCAGGAGTAGTTCCTGAGACAGGTCAGGGTCAGCTGAAGTTGCCTGTTGGCGAAGTGACAGATCTTCCCATCATCTGCTCACATGCCGGGTTGAGTGCCGCAAGGGAAGCCGAGTTTCGAACGAGAGTTATGGCTACGGTCGACTTCCTTGGCTTTGTCACTCGACCAACCGACAAAAGAGGGAAGTCTTCGGACCTCTTTGAGATTCAGCAACTTACATAAAAGCTGCTTAACTTAGCTGATAGGGGGCGACCATCTACTGGCATCTTGTTACAATCATGTGCATAGCGCCAAAAACTGCATAGCCCAGAGGGGACGCTCCACTTTAGGTCGTGGTGGACTTTCCAAAAGGTATTTTGTCCGCTGATCACATACAGTCCGAAACAAAAAGTTTTTAAAATGAGAAGGAGCGTTCGGTTTCCAAGGACTGGTGAACCTATATGTGGCGGGTTGACCAGAGCTCCCTCTCGTTTCACCGTTCATTGCTGACGGGTGGTACTTGATGAGACGATGCGGGACGAAAAGTTCCTTCCATTGAGGCAAAATGTCATTGAAACAAAATCAGCAGATCATCCAATACTTTGTCCCTACAGTTCCATGGTATCTTGAACTCAGCACGGAAATTTGAGTTCAGCATGATTTAGCAATGTTTTGGTGCCGCTGTTTTTCGCGTTGCTCGAAGGCAGAAGGTTTGCTCCAGTAAATTGGTCTCCATAGATTGCAAGAAAGTGGCAAGTTTGGCCGCAAGTGGGGAATGACAAAGAAATGTCCCGCTTGTGGCATTGCTTGCCCAACAGCAGTCTCAAGAGTTTCTAAGCTTTTCAACAGTGACAGCAGTTGATGTTTGGACCCACTGTTCTACAGGGTAGGCTGGTGAGGCCACATGAGATTCCAAACAAGTGCTCTGGGAAAACAATTTGGAGCAGTCCGTTGTTCAAAGTTCAAGCTTGACTTGGCAAGGTGCGCTTCGAGAGACTTGTTGCAACCAGTATCCACATCAGGGGAAGTAACACAACAAGTAGCACGTTTTCAAAACAGATTTTGGTTTGCATTGACAGACTGGGTCAGTGGGTTCTGTCGACACTTGAACTCTTGCAAAGGCATATTGCGCGAGGAAGCAGAACAGGACACTCCTTTTCTGACATCCGCGCCCACCAGGGGTGGGCTCCTTTCCTGCCACCTGACCGGTCGAGAGCTTGTCACTGCTGTGTGACAAGGGCCGATCTTTGGATCTGGTTTGGATCAGACTTAGTTCGGAAGTAGTTCCAGATCACTTTGCGCAGCCATTTTCTGGCCCTTGCAGCTTCAACCATTGAAACTTCTCATATGCGGAACCATTTTCTGGTCGTGCCAGTTTGACTCGCAGCAACATCAACCAATTTTTTGTCCTTGCAGCTCCATGGCATCTTGAAAATCGAGTTTAGCGCTCTTTGGTGCTGCTGTTTGTCGCGTTGCTCGGCAGCAGAAGGTTTTCTCCAGCAAATTAGTCTCCATAGATTGAAAGAAAGTGGCAAGTTTGGCCGCAAGTGGGGAATGACAAAGAAATGCCCTGCTTTTGGCAGTGCTTGCCCCACAGCATTCTCAAGAGTTTCCATGCTTTTCGGCACTGACAGCAGTTGATGTTTGGACCCACTGTTCTACAGGGTAGGCTGGTGAGGCCACATGAGATTCCAAACAAGTGCTCTGGGAAAATAATTTGGAGCAGTCCGTTGTTCAAAGTTCAAGCTTGACTTGGCCAGGTGCACTTAAACAGCCTTGCTGCAACCGCTGTCCACGTCATTTGAAGCAACAAAATCGTGCTGTTTGCTGCTGCTGTTCATCGCGCTGGCTGGGGAGACGCTTCATCCAGACAATTAGTTTCCGTGGCTTAAGTGGGGACTTACAAAGTCCATTCTGGGCCCTCCTTTTGCCACAGAATTCGCAAAAGCTTCTAAGTTCTTTAGCAGAGACAGCAGGTGATCCAGATAATTATGTTCTTACACGCTTCTGGACGTGGGGTCTGCAGTTGCTTTTGACTTTTTTCCTTGGACCCATTTTTTTATCGGTCATACCCGTGAGAGACTCCGAACAAGTGCTGGGGAAGAACACTTTTGGAGCAGTCCCTTCATTCAAAGTTCAAACTTCACCTCGCAAGGTGCACTTGAAAAAACTTGCTGCAACCACCGTCCAAGTCAGGCGAAGCAACAAAACCAGCAGTGCGCTTTCAAAATAGATTTTGGTCCGCATACCGACCGGGTCAGTGCGTTCTCTCGTCATTTGAGCATCGTTCAAAACTGGCGATAAAGCATTTGAATCTTCCAACTGACATTATTCTTGAATAACTTAAATAGCGCTAGCGTGCGCAAGCTTTTTACAAGCTGCACGCAAGCATATCGATTGCGCAAACTTGCACAAGCTTTGGATACGTTGCATGGAATAAATAATCACAAACAAATGAATAAGATTGCCCACAATAGGACCGCGCAAGCAAAGATCTACAACATCCAGCAGAATCCATGAAGACATGTCCCGCGCAAGTTCGCGCAAACTTTTCCAAAACGACAAAACATATTTAGGTCTGCATTGAACGACTGGGTCAGTGCATTCTGTCGACACTTGAGCTTTTGCAAAGACATGTTTTGCAAGGAAGGCTGAAGCGGCAATTCCTTTCGGACTCTGTTGGATCCATCTTTTGTTCAAAGACCACCACTTGGACATGGCAAGATGGTCTGTAGACTAGTCAATCTATGAGGCAGAACGGAGTTCCCGGCCTTGCGACCAGGAAAGATGAGCTCCGGCTTTGGCACAAGCCGCAGGCCTGTGTTTGGGGGAGGCCATGCTGGACCAAGAGAGAGTTCCAACTGAACCACTTTAGGAGGCCGATGAAGTGTCAGCTTTCCGAACCTCATAACTTGCGCAACACAGGACCAAAGGATCCAAAAACTAGTGTTATTCTCATTCTGCCGGCTGTGACAAGATCTGACTTCGCAGCAGCACAGTGGCGAGAGGAAAGCCACTGATGAGTCTGTAGCCGTGTGATATGTTTACTTTGGAGGTTCTGAAATTGCCAGTGTTTGAGCTTGCGACAAATCGGTCACGCAGATTGGTGTTGGCCGCCCCTATTTTTTCAAAACTTTCCAAGACAACGCAGATTTGTCAAGCAACTTTTGAAAAGGAAAGATGCAGGAGATGCCACCGGTTGGCTGGATATGGAGCGCAACAAGTCAAACCCTGCGCACAGGCTCACAGCTTTTTCCTTTGCTGCGATCAATCGCCGGATCAGTGAGCCTTTCTTCGCCAGTTGAGACTTTCATGCTCATAGCTTTGCACTTCTTGATGGCACTTGCGCTGAGAGCTGTCAGTGCTGATGTGCTGGTGCCATCCTGTTCAAACTTCAAACTTGACCTGGCCAGGTGCACTTGAAAAAACTTGTTGCGACCGCTGTCCTTGTCAGGCAGAGCAACAAAACTAGGAGTTTGCTTTCAAAACAGATTTTTGGTTCGCATTGGCCGACTGGGTCAGTGCGTTCTGTCGACACTTGAGCTTTTGCAAAGGCATGTTTTGCAAGGAAGGCTGAACTGGACAGTCCTTTGGGGCTCTGTCGGATCCATTTTTTCTTCAAAGACCACCACCTGGACATGGCAAGATGGTCTGTAGACTAGTCAATCTATGAGGCAGAACTGAGTTTCCGGGCTGGCAACCAGGAAAGATGAGCTCCGGCTTTGGCACAAGCCGCAGGCCTGTGTTTGGGGGAGGCCATGCTGGACCAAGAGAGAGTTCCAACTGAACCATTTTAGGAGGCCGATGAAGTGTCAGCTTTCCGAACCTCACAACTTGCGAAACACGGGACCAAAGGCTCCAAAAACTAGTGTTTTTCTCATTCTGCCGGCTGTGACAAGATCTGACTTCATAGCAGCACAGTGGCGAGAGGAAAGCCACTAATGAGTCTGTAGCCATGTGATATGTTTACTTTGGAGGTTCTGAAATGGCCGGTGTTTGACCTTGCGACAAATCGGTCACGCAGATTGGTGTTGGCCGCCTCTATTTTTTCAAAACTTTCCAAGACAGTGCAGATTTGTCAAGCAACTTTTGAAAAGGAAAGATGCAGGAGATGACACCGTTTGGCTGGATATGGAGCGCAACAAGTCAAACCCTGCGCACAGGCTCACAGCTTTTTCCTTTGCTGCGATCAATCGCCGGATCAGTGAGCCTTTCTTCGCCAGTTGAGACTTTCATGGACTTTGATTCCTCGTAGCATGACACTCCTGGTTTGGACTTGTGCTGCGAGCTGCGCTGATGTGACTGACGCGAGCAAGCCACTGTTCATTTTCTGAAGGTTTCGCCCTGTGCGTTTGCTGGGATCCTCTACGTCACAACAGACCTATGACGTGCAGTCTTTCATGCAAGTTTTTCAGCTGTAGCTTGAAATTCTTCGACGTTGCCTCGAGATTTCGGCAGTTTCACAGGTCAATCTGACAAATAGGACTCTGGATGTTGGAGAAGACCATTTCTTGCAGATTTTGGGCATGCCACAAGGCACATCGAGGCAGTGACGCCCTGCAGCTCTTTGCTGCAATTTGGGAAAGCCTGCAGAGTCACCAGGACAGGCTTTTACACAACTTTTTGTGTGGAGCTGAGCCGTCCTCCCAAGGCTTCCATGACCCTGCGACGCTGGCCAACTGGGTGGCAAACACCTCTTCTGTTTGGCGCTCCTTTGCTTTGCCTGTAAAACTGCAGGGTTTACAGCAGTTGGTGGAGTGAACTCATCAGTCCAGGAGTGTTGGCTTGAGATTCTCAATGATCAGCCTTGTTCACAAAGTGACATTGACGTCCGACACCTGAAAGGGGTTGATGTTCCAGCGTTTCTTGGTGTCAGACTTCAAAACGTCGCCAATCCAAGCAGGCACAATATGTGCTCCTGCCCATGGCCATGTGTGAGCGGAAAGTCAAAGATGCGGAGATCTCATTCGAACTTGGAGCTTCTTGCCGACTCGTGCCTGATTCGACAATGTAGTTTGAATAAAACCTTGCAATAATGGCTTCAGCACAGCAGGGGTCCACATTGCTTCGCCCAGTGCTCTTGATGTCAAAGTGCTGATGCCTGGTTGCTTGCAATTGTGTCCTCCCACTGTGCATCCATTGCATGTGCGCGCACTTCTTCGCGAGTCTCCCGCTTCTTGGGTTTCACAACAAAGCAGCTCCATCCTCGGCTTTCATCCGCCACCCTTGGCCCTGAAATGTTCTACAGTTGCAGGCCTCCCCGGCCCGGCCACAATCATACTTTCCCTTGTGACAAAGTGCCGCACGTGGCGCCGCGTGGAAACGATTCGACGCCGCCTGAGTGAAGAACCGCAGATTGCTCAACAGGTCTTTGTTGAACATGATTGGTGCCACTGCTTGTTTGGGAACCGCTTGAAGCATGGATGGTGAAAGACCAGGGCCGTGTTGGCGAGCAACAGCCCTGGCAGCAAGGAAGTGGCTGTGTCAGCTCCCAAATTCGCTTGAAATTGAAGCAAGACTTTGATCGCAAGAGGTGAAGCACTTTGGCTTGCAGTCAGAATTGATGCAGGGTTGGTGCCAGGCCATGATTTCATTGGAAACACGTGTGGAAACACTTGCTGTGGTTGGGCTCAGGGAACATGCTTTACCCTGTTGTGCAATTTTTCCACCTGCCAACCGTTCAGAAATAATTGCAGACCCCAAGCGCAGCAGTGTGTGAAAAGCCTTTTCCAAAAATGCATCTACCCTATCTGACTACCTTCCGTATATCCTCCTGCTCTAACTTCATGTTGAGATGAGCGTTCTGGCAAGACTTCTGGTACTTGTGAGGATGTGGAAGCAAGAGTCCCAAATCCAATTGCAGACCCCATGTGCAGCAATGTGTAGAAAGGCTTTTCCAAAAATGCATCTACCCTATTTGACTACCCTAGTATCTCCTCCTGCTCTAGCTTCATATTGAGATGAGCGTTCTGGCAAGACTTCTGTAAGATGATTGGTGCCACTTCTGGTTTGGAAGCTAGCAGAGATGGTGGAAGACCGTGGAGACGACTTAGGCACGCGAGCGCAGTTCCGCTGAGTTTCTTGCATTGTGAGACTAACAGATGCTACCACACTACGGGGCAGCCCTGGCAGCTCCATCCGAAATCCTTGTGCCGGTCGCTATAGCCTGCTTCAGACCGCTAGGAATCAGGTGGCGGAACGGACCTGGACCAAGGTTTGCTTAGCCTTGGGAGTCAGGTGTGAGGAGCACCAAACTCAAAGCTGTTGGATGTGTCGGATGAGTTGCAGCCTTGTGGGACGTGTTTGAGCACTGGGCACTGCTTCCAAGGGCTGCCATTCTGAATGTCGAGTCATGATATCTTCAGGGAGTCGGATGCAGTGTTTAGTTTCGCGACAACGAAGTGTGGCTAACCACCGCTCTAGTCATCCGATAGTTTAAGAAGAAGGCTCTGGTGCCCAAGCATACCATTGACAAACCCAGCTGCGACAGTGCCATTGGTTTGACGTTTGAGCTTTCTGCACAATTCTTCCCGGCATTCCGAGGCATTTTGGTGGCTGTGTCAGCTCCATCCCAAATTCTATTGACATCGAAACAAGACTTTGATCGAAAGAGGTGGAGGACTTTAGCTTGCACTCAAGGCACACCAAGTTTTTCTGAACTTTGCTACCCGGCGCATTGAGCTTCAAAAAGTTTACTTATACACTTCATTCAGGGACTGCACAGGCCCAAATTGCAGGAGACTGAGTAAGGAGGACTAGCTCAGAGGCAGTGAGTCATTCGGTGGAAAACTGTTGGAAAGGCTGACGTGCTAAATCCCCGACATTGGTTGATGCCTCCGATATCTAAAGCCCCCGCACGAAAGAACTTGGTTTAGAATCAGGTAAGCGGATTAGGCGGACTCATGCGTGGATCAAACTAAGCCAGCGTGCCTCACCTTGCAAACCAGATGATTTCATCTCGCTCTTCAAAAAGCCATGTGCAGATGGTTGCTTTGGACATGCCGAGGTTGGGAGTCGAAGTTTGAAACGATCCTTTGGTGGACCTAGCGACGGTTTTTCACGGGAAGCTGATGATTCAAAGTGGTTGAGATTTTCCAGATTGCAAGCTTAGACCACTGGAGCTCATGTTTCTTAAGATCTTTCGCAGAGAAAGGCTGTTGCGCTCATGCCGCTCTGGGTGTTTTAACCGCTATCCACCCAAAAATATGTTGCTGTCAAACATCCCAGTGACCGTCGATAAATGCTGGTGAGTTAACCAGCCTTGCGAGTCAACAAACTTCCGCATGGTGAAGCATTTGCAAAGGTGATGTTGACTGGTGCCGCTGCTTTGGAAGCTGCTTGAAGGTGGAAGACCTCCGGCTGAGTCGACTCAGGCATGCAAGACTTCCGCATACTTTCGCCTGTGCAATGCCTGCGCTTGCTGCACTGTGACACTTTAGGAAATGCTACCGACCACACATTTCGCAGGTTGACTGTGAAGGGCAGCCATGATGTGGCCGAGTCAGCTCCATCAGAAATCTTGTTGCCATTAAAACAAGACCTTGATCCAAAGAACAAGACTTTGATCCAAAAAGGTTCTCACTTCAGCTTGAACCCGTAAAACAGGGAGATTCCAAGAGTTTGGTACTTTGTTTAGGGGACTACTTCAACCAGAATTGCTGCTTCAAGCAGAGATTGTTGGATACCAAATCGTTTTCAGTTTCTCACATTATGAGGACCAAAGTACCAGAATGCTTAAAGAAAACACCAATTGATAGACATTTGCCAGACGTGATGATACTGATATATGACTGTCGCACAAGTGCCAGAACATCATATTCTCTGTTCCTATTGTTTCAGCTGGCTGACCCTCCGGATTTCTCATTGAGGTGGCGAGCAGCCAGCCTACTCAGCGACATTCCTTAACTTCACTTGTATTTACATACATGGAGGCAAGGAACGTTACTGAACCTGGTGGCTCTATGGTGGCAGCCAAGGTTCCCAGAACCGCCCTCAAATGCTTGATCCTATGCAACCGGGGTGGAAACGCAAGCTGTGCCTGGTGTCAGTGTCCAGACTCTTGTCAGTCCCAACTCCTGCAGAGGAGTGCTTTGCACGCGCGGCTTGACAGTCCGTGATAGGTTCAGAGCAAGTTGCATTCGAAACGCCGCGAGAATTCCTTCCTCTCTTGCCTTTGTACGTTCGCAGCTGAAAGTGCTGTAAGGAAAGTTGGTGCTTTTGAGCTGCAAACGCGGTACTTGCAGGCAGCAACGAAAAGCGAGAAAGGAACAGAACTACTTCTCCTCAATCTTGAGAACCTGTACATTAAGCTTGCTTGCAGGGGGTCGCTTTCCTTGCCCGGTCCTGATTCCGACCTTGCATTCTTGGCACTCTAGGCAAATCTGCAGGCCCAGTTCTTCCATTGCCGGGGGGGAACCCTTCCCTGATAGAGCAGTTGGTCTTGAAGTCTGGACCTATCAGAGTTCATCCTTGGGCCTTCCCAGTCTTGTTTCGCTGTACCCAAGTCAGCTTTTGAACGCTTCCGTGTGAAGCTGTAGTTCATAGCAAGCCTCCGTGAAAAGGTAACACTCCAGCCATGTGAAGCCAAGCAGTGACCAGAGTCAATCGTTTCTTTAGGTGGTCAGTGGTTTTATCACTGCACCCAACCGTCGGTTGAGGGCAGCTGAGAGCATGCAGGACCGAGCCGAAGTACAACCAAGGAGGCAAGATTTGGCCCGCTTATCAGAGGCAGATGCCCCCACACTTTGCTCAGAGGCATGGCACATTGCAAAGTGAGCTTCAACAAAATCTGATGCCGTGCTGGCCATGCTGCTTTAGACGTTGTAACTTCATCTAACAACTGCAAACGGCAGTCGTAGATTTTGCTGGCAAAACTCGTGGCGACCCGGAATTCCCAACCCTTACGAATTAAAAAAGGCCTTGTCCTTTCAAACGGAACACCTCGAGAAGGACCCTGAAATCTAAATCCTAAGCAGTAAGCCCGCCTTTTGCTTCCAAAAAGAATGCTTGCAACTGTGTTGTCTTCTTGGAACAAGTGTAGGAACCTGGGACCTCCAGTTTTTATAAGTCAAAACAGAAGGAAAAAGAAGCCTTCAAGACGAAGGTGCAAGTCCAATTGGAGCATGGCGCAACATGCCTCCGCTTGCATGGGCTTTGGCAGGACAGTCTCCGAGTTTTTTTGCGCATTTTTAGACCAAGATAGACCAAGTCAACTGTGGCCGGGTTCAAACATGTTTGTTAGGCTGCAAGACACTGTTGCGCGAGGTAGAATTTGTGTGTAGAAAGATTCTCCTGTCTTCCACATATTGCCCGGTCGCGAACGAACTTAGCCAAGGTACTTGCAAATGATAACACTCGAACCGTAGGAAGCTTAGCAAAGGCCGAGCAAGCGGTCGGTTGCAGCCGTTTCTTCGTGAAGGATTCGCGAGAATTTCGCAGATGAGGTTGGACAAGGCCAGGTTGCCACGACAGCACGGGAAGTCAGGGAAGTCCTTTTCTTGATGAACATGGCTGAGAGTTGTTTGTTGTCGCCAACTCCATGGTTTTTTTAGGCTTTCAACTTCAGGTGCTTGTATGGTTTTTGGCAGTTGATAAGATGTTCTGCAGATATTTTGTCGATGTTTGACGTCATCTCCAACGGTGCAAGTGAGACTTTTTCCAGTGCATTTCATGTCGGGGGAGGATCATTTGTAGGAGAGAAAGTGGTCAAGGCGGTCAAGATGATAATGGTGAGTGATGGCGCCACCATTGGGATGATAGTGAAGTCGAATGATGCTACTGGTCGTCGATCCTGATTGGCAACAGGCAGGTGATGATTGCAGGGAGATACCATGCTAGGTTGATGAGTATATATCTCATGATACGTAAATGCGAATGGGATTATAGTGATCTGAGGCACTTGGCAGAGTATCTGCAGCTGATCCTCGAGTAATTCGTCAGCGCTAGCACCTTATGAATCAGCTACCTAACAGGCCATGGTTCTAACATGTTGTAACCTGAGCTCCACATCCAGCACCCATGAGCCAAGCAGTGACAACTCCGCCCTCATGCAGCTCTCAGGGGACAATCTGCGGCCATTCCACGGGTCGATGAGGCATTGGGAGGTAGGTATGCAGCTACGGTGATCATTTGATCGATCTTTTTTTGGATTTCAATGGTTTGATCGGGTTTTCTTTTGAGTCTGCACCATTTGTGAGATGCGATGGGTCCATCATAGTTAGTCCATCTGAAAGACCAACCGTTCAGAAAGGCCTCCCATGGGAAGGGAATTCGTGGAAAAGATTGCATCCGGTTGGACGTTTTCGGGGAGGGGAGGGAAACATGTGGCAGCATGACATTCCGCACCTTTGAACGACGCAAACTGCAATCTCTGAGGTGCAGAATTATTTCCAGCTCTTTTGCGGGTTGATCATACGTAATATTCGATGTGCTGGTTCTACCTGTTGACCTCCAACATCCTCTCCCCAGATTTTGTTCATAATATTTAATCTGCTCGAAACTTAGTGAATTGTCTTTCGCCGTGCGTTGCAGCTCGATTGCTTGTCCACGATCATACCTGGCCACCTCCACTACTATTCAACAGATCACATGGTATTTCTCAAAATGGGGAACCCATAATTTATGGATTGGAATGGTTTGTTTAATACTGTGCATGGTCAACAAAGTGGATGATTTAGGTGTACCCCTATGACTTGAGAAACCACCATATGTTTGGAGCAAATTTTGACAGAACATTGCTTTGTCTGTTTCCCCGCAGGGCTCGACACTGAGGGCTTCTAGCCGATGGAATGTATCACCTTGAGATGTGACGTCGAGGCTAGAGAAAAACCCGGGCTTGGGTGGTTCACTTGACATTCTGATGTAAAAGGCTTTCTCAATCCATAGGGGACCCCAAAGTTATGGTTGGTTTACTACTATAAATGATTAAGACTGGATGATTCGGGGGGTATACCCCTATTGTGAGAAACACCATATGTCTGTAGTATATGTATGTATATCCTCATATTATAGTAAAGACTGGAAGATCACAAGTGCTGTGGAGGAGAAACTGCAGTGGGAGGATGGAAGTGGTAGTTTCTGAATCAGCTCATCAGAAACTCTAAGATTTGGACCCAAGGAACGGGCCAGTGAATTGGAAGTGTGAGATTCGTAAAACCAGAATGGATTGATGTGATTTGAGAAGGTACATGCTGGACGTAGACTTTCAATGTTGGTTTCTCTTCTTGGTGGCGTTGATGTGTTTCAGGCATCGAATTCCTTAAGCACAAGGAATAGGCGACCGGGTGATTAGAGAATTGGACTCAATAGAAGCGCCATTCATTGATGGCGGTTTCTCAAAATAGCCCCCAAAAATGGTTGTTTGATCACTAAAAGTGGTTTGAAAAGGGATGATTTAGGGGTACCCGTACTTTGAGAAACGTCCACATAGTGGCAGTTGGATTGTCATACGGCTTCCAAGGCTCGCATGGACGGACCCCCCCAGATTTCAGTGTACATTGGTGAATACTTATCCTTTCGTCATTTGGGACAAGTCAATCAAGAAGATGAAATGGTTTGGGAAGTTTGTGTTTCCATCCCTTCTCCAATCTTTCCACCTTGCGAAAAAATGCTTCTTTCGCAGCAAGCTGGGCTGCCGCAGTGGGATCACTTAGTGGGCATGGCGCGCCGAACCGATGGCAGTCGGCTGTCCCAACAGCTGGTGATCTCAGCGCTTTTGTACCAGCGCCTAGGGATGTTCTGAGGACAAGTGAAGACAAACCCAGACTCGAAGAGGACCTGTTTCCGTAGCAAATATTCCGTAGCAGATCTGATTCCTGCCTTCGACCGAGAAATGGACATCAATGGCGCACCAGCAACCACGGCCTCCTGCGGACCCGTGCCGAAAAAGCACATTTGTACGTTCGCACAGCTAGTGCAATGAAAAGTGCTGCTGTGACGAAAGTGAAGAGAAGATTTCGTGCCTTCCGATCTTCATTGCCATACTGCAGAATGCCATTCAAGACAATGTTTCCACAGTTTTCTGCACACAGGAAGAAGCAAACAGTTCCAGGCTCCTCTTTAGCGAATTTTATGAATTTTCATTGTTTTGAGTATCACCGGACAGCAGAGACGGTCCCTGACAAGCGTGAGTTTTAGAGCTTGTGCCTGCTGCCGAATTCAATCTCCAGGATTCCAGATGCTTTGCAAGGCCTGATCTGTCAGCAGTATTTGCTGGCCTGGCGGTGCAATGGCGGGACCACATCCGGGTCAGAAATTGCATCCAAAGTTCCAAAGTAACAGATTGCTGCATCATTTGATGGTAGAACAGGCCACAAGGGAAGTTGAGTTTTGAAAGCCAGCCGTGGTTGACTTCTTTGCTTTTCTACATGCCGCCTGAAAACTAAATTTTGAAGTAGGAAAGTGAAGCCAATTGTCATTGAAATAGAATCAGCAGATCATCCTACACTTTGTCCCTGCAGCTGCATTGCATATTGAACCCATCCTGGAAAAATGCGTTTGGCATAGTTTAGCGCTATTTGATGCCGCTGTTTGCCGCGTTGCTTGAAGCAAAAAGGTCTTCTTTGGCCAAGTAGTCTACATGTATTGAAAGAAAGTGGCATGTTTGGCCGGAACTGCGGAACTACAAAGACCTGTCCGGCTCTTGGCAGTGCTTGCCCCATAGCATTCTCAAGAAATTCTAAGTCTTTCAGCAGTGACAACCATTGATCCTTGGACTCATTGTTCTAGAGGGTAGGCCGGTGAGGCCACATGATATTCTGAACCAGTGCTTGGGGAGAAGCATTAGAGCGGTTTCTTTCTTTAGAATTTAAGCTTGACCTGGAAAGGTGCACTTGAAACTGGCTGCAACCACTGTCCACCTCATTTGATGCAACAAAACCAGCAGCTCATTTTGAAGACAGAATTTGGTCGGCATTGACTGAGTGGGTCAGTGGTTTGAGCTGTGGATACTTGAGCCCTTGCAAAGGCATGTTTCTTCAGGAGGCAGCTGAACCGGACATTCCTTTTCTGTGACATGCTTGTCCACCCGGTGGTTTTCGACTCCTGCATCACAACACCTGGCTGGCCAGGAGGTTCCTAGCAGTCTTGAAAGCATACAAATTCCTTGAAAGACCTGAGCTGTCAGCAGTGTTTGCTGCTTCCTGGTGCAATGCCAGCAACGAAACAGAGCACAGCTTAGAATTCCAAGCACTTCGGCAGACTCCTTCAGGTTGTTTTGAACACTTGAACTGAAAGGGTTTCCCTTGTTTCCTCATCACACCAGACAGATCCAAATCTCAACTTGCTGTTCAATATATTGCTGGGAAAAGAGTGGTGCATGCACAGCTTCGTATGGCCTGAAATGGGCCTCGCTATGGAGACGACTGACGGGCCTCACTGGTGGAGTGCTGAGCATCTGACAGGCCTGAAATTCAACTTGCAGAATTCTTTTCGAGCCAAGCTCAGCGTGAGCAGCTTGAAAACGAGACATGTTTTAGAACAGGAACTTGTGAGACAGGATCAGGGTCAGATGGAGTGCCTTGTTGCATCTCGTCACTGACAGATCTCCCCATCATCTGCTTTAAAAACATGCTGTGTTGAGTATGGCGCGGAAACTTGAGTTTCGAAAGACAGCTATGGCTATGGTTGACTTGCTTGGCTTTGTCACATCCCGAACAAATTATCGGACAACAGGGTAGTATAAGTATGACCGACAGAATTATCGGATCAACAGGGTAGCATTTGGACCACCTTGAAATTCAACAATCTGCGTCAAAAAAAATCAACCAATAGGGGAGGACCCATCTACTGTTGCCACCATGATGGACATAGCTGCAAAAGCTGCATAGCGGATAGGGGACGACTCAGTCATGGCAGAAATTTTTAACAAAACATGTCCGCTGCTCACACGCCAGCCGAAGAAAAAAGTTTAAAGTGGCAAAGAACATTCGGCCTCAAAGGACTGCTGCACATCTATGCGACCGGTTGACCAGGGTCCCCACATGTTGAGCAGTTTGCCGAACTGCTGACAGGTGGCAGTTGATGAGACCATGTCCGAGGCGGAGTTTGGTCGGTTGAAGCCAATTGTCATTGAGACAAATTTGGCAGATCATCCTACACTTTGTCCCTGCAGCTGCATTGCATCTTGAACCAATTCTCCAAAATTGAGTTTAGCATAGTTTAGCACTGTTTGGCGCCGCTGTTTGTCCAGTAAGTTGAAGCAAAAAGGGTTTCTCCGGCCAAGTAGTCTCCATGACTTCAAAGAAAGTAGCACGTTTGGCCGGAACTGCGGAACTACAAAGACCTGTCCCGCTTTTGGCGGTGCTTGCCCCACAGCATTCTCAAGAGTTTCTAAGCTTTTCAGCAGTGACAGCCATTGATCCTTCTAAGCTTTTCATCTGAAGCTCATTTTGAAGACAGATTTTGGTCCGCATTGACTGAGTGGGTCAGTGGCTTCTGTGGACCCTTAAACTCTTGCAAAGGCATGTTGCGCGAGGAAGCCGAACCGGACATTCCGTTTCTGACATCCTTGTCAACCCGTGGTTTGCCGTTGCCCCTCTACCATTCTCAAGACCTAGCCGGTCGAGAGCTTGTCACTGTTGCTGTGTGACAAGGGCTGTTGTTTGGATGTGGTTGAGTAGCTAGTGTGACCCAATAGCCAGTCAGACATAGTCTGGAAGTAGTTCCAGATCGCGCCACAGCAGTTTTCAGGCCCCTGCAGCTTTCCAAGCATTGAAACTTGAAATCTGCCCAGCAGAAATGCCGCTTTGACTCGTAGAGATCGTTGAAAACTTCCAGGGTTTGCTTCCAGAGCCTTGACGTCCGCCAAGCAGACCTTGCCTTCTGAATTTTGAGACCTGGCAAGGATCCAACGTGACCCAGGGCAAGTGTGTAATGAAGCAGGTGGGTCATCCAGCAATTTACTCCTACAAGCCCAGCTCATACTTGCAACATCCATTGGCTTCAAGTGTCCTACCTTTGGGCAAACCGCCAAAACGTCCAACTGCACTAGGAAGAATTTACGTTTCTGAAAAGTCAAAAAGTCGAAAGGATCCGCTCGGAAATGTCAAAGACCCTGTACTGGTCCCAGATGACTTGGGAATCGTTGGACATGACCCGAGCATTTATTCACATGTCACATGTTCAAGAAAAAATGAGGTGGACACTATTTTTTTTCATGTCATGCGCTCAATGAGGACTGTTGGCTATGCTCAAGATCTTTTTCTTGAGGTCACAAATCCACCAAGCGTATGAGAAGGGAATTGTTGATTCCAATGCTCCGTTATTCACATGTCATGTGCCTCAGTTCAAGGGGTGATCCAGGGAATCCTGGCAATCATTCTTTTGTACATTTTGGTGCACCTGGACTCATGTCATGTGTCGAGTTTCAAGGTATGTTGACTTTCTCTCATGTCTTGTGCCCAAACTCTTTTCAAAAGAAGTACCACATGGTCTCATGTCATCTGCCACTAGTGTACATATGCAAAAACAACTTGGATGTTGGATGCTGGAACAAAATTCAGATTTGTAGCCAAGTAGGGAGATAGATTTGTTGAAAGATTTCTGTCGAATTAGGAAGCGAGGAGCCAGGGAAGCACCTGAAACAATTATGAAGACATTTGAATAGCAGGATTGAGACTAGTAAGGAAGCAGTTGGATACATCACAGGCACTCAAAAGAATCAGGCAACCTGCTTCTCAGGCAAAGAGTGCCAGGTTTGGAACGATGTCTTTCCTTTCTCAGCTCTAAGGCTTCTCCTAGTTGTCAAGGGGGGGCCATGAAGCCTCCACCCAAGATGAATTGCATAGCCTGCACATGCCAACGGCAGCAAGCACAGCAAGCGCTGGGTTTGACTCGCGGCCTGACGTGACCAAGCTCTTGTGACCAAACTGAACCCCAGAAGGCTGCGCCAGATGCTGACTTCAAAAATTGCAAGTGCCGACCTCACCCAGAGGATTGGGAAAAGAGGTAAAGAGAACCTCCAGTTGACCGTGGAACCCGTGGAAGTTGAGGTAGCCACTTGGAGTCGACCTGGGCTTTGGATCTGAAGCACAAGATCTTTCGAGGAAGCCGGGTGCAACTGAGAGAAGTTCGCCGCAATACCAGGACAACGTTAAGCTTCAAGAGGACCACTTCACAATTGGCGGATTTTTGCGCTTCGGAAGTTGGGAAGTACAAAGACGTGTCCCGCTTTTGGCGGTGCTTGCCCCATAGCATTCTCAAGAGTTTCTAAGCTTTTCAGCAGTGACAGCCATTGATCCTTGGACCTATTGTTGTATCGGGTAGGCCGGTGAGGCCACATGAGATTCTGAACCAGTGCTGGGGGGAATACTTTGGGGCAGTCCTTTGTTCAAAGTTCAAGCTTGACCTGGCCAGGTGCAGTTCAAAAGACTTGCTGCAACCACTGGAATTTCATGTGAAGCAACAAAACGAGATGCTCGTTTTGAAGACAGAGGTGGAGACTTGAAGTGCAAAGGCATGTTGCGCGAAGCTGAACCGGACATTCCATTTGCGTCACAGCATTCTTGGAAACTTCCTTCCGTTGCGGCTCTGTTGGATCCATTATTTGTTCATAGGCCACTATTTGGACATGGCTAGAGAAGCTCAATCTTTGGTCCCTGAGTTTTGGCGGGGAGCTCCAGCTAAAACACTTGGAGAGGCCGATGAAAAACGGGGGGTTCGTTTTCTCACAACCTGTGAAAGGCCAAGAGGATCCACAAAGATAGTGTTGTTCCCATCCTGCCAGCTGTGACCAGATCTGACTTAGCACAGTGGCGCAGGGAAACAACTGCTGACACCTTCGCCATGGTGATCTGTTTGCTTTGGACATTGTGAAATTGCACTGGAACTTGACCTTGCGAGGACTCGGTCATAGTACAGTAGGTGTGGCCACGTGTTTCTTCAATAGCTGGGGGACTGCAGCTTCGTTTTTTCTAACACAATGAATTTGCATGCGATATGGTAGAACCCTGGGAAGGCATATTGCGACAAAAAAAATCACGGCTCCTGACCAGACTGCTTCTGTGTTACTTTCAGGGTATCGCCGGGGTATCACCGGAATCGCCGGCTTGATCACGTTTTTGGAAGTTTTTTGCTTGAAATCAACTAAATTCAAGACTGCTTAACATGCGGCGTACCAATAGGATCTACAAGTGAAAACCGAAAAAATCGACTGCTTGACATGCGGCGTACCAGTAGGATCTATATACATGCAAAAGAAGCAAAAATCAGCAGAAACTAATATGGCTTGACACGCGGCGTGCCAATGGGATTTAGATACTTTTGCACTAACTTCTTTGACTTCCCGAATGCGCGGCGTACCAGTAGGATTCAGATGCCAAATGGATGTTGCACTGACTTTCCCGGGTGGGTGTAGCTTCCAAGACTTGGGTGTTTCTCAAAATGGGGGTATCCTTAAATCATCCTTTAGCAGTCATTTCATTATGGGAAAAATAAACCAACCATTTCTGCGGTTCCCTATCTTTAGAAACCACCACGTAACGCAGATTTGTCAAGCGCCTTTTCAAAAAACCCGACGTAGACAATGACCCCCTTCGGTTGACAGTGCAGCGCGCCAAACCCTGGGCACAGGCTTACAGTTTAAACTCGCCGATTGAGCCTGTCATTCCTAGCTTGGATACACTGCTCACTTGCACTGAGAGCTTTTGGATTGATGTGACAGATTCTGATGCGAGTCCTGTTCAGTTTTCGAAGCTTTCTTGCGTGTAGCGCCATACAACATGCCGTGGAACCAACATTTGATCCCCTATAAATCCCCATAATTTGATTCATGATCCCCCATTATTTCCCGGAATCTCAACATCAACTATCATCCAAAAAGTAATTTGCTTGCAGCACGCTGCCTTTCGTGGCAGTTTTTCAGGTGGGGCTTCATGTACGGTGTTGATGCAAGATTCAAGCAACGGCAGTTTCGGAGCTCAACTTGAAATCTGACCAAGAGCTAGTATGGATGTTGGAGCAGACAGTTTTTTGCATCAGATTTTGGCATGCTACAAGGTACCGAGGGCTTTGTGCTGCGACGAATTGGGCACAGGTTCACCAGGACAGGCGCAGGCTTTTGCGCAACTAAAACACTTGTTCTGCGATTCCGGGTGGCATGTACTTCCCTGAAGCTGTGCTCCATCGTTTTTTGCCTTGGGAATTGCAAGGTTTACCACGGTCGGTGAAGTGTCCGGGCCGGTGCGTTGGCTTGAGATTTTGAAGCCTTGTCCACAGAGTGACAACATCCCACAGTCTTCAAGAGGTTGATGTTCCCGTCTTTCCCGGCGTTCAAAACATCGCCCATCCGCGAAGCTACAGTTTGTGCTCCCACCAATGCCTGTGAGTGGAACGGAAGGGAAAGTCGAAGCACAAATTTGCTGCTTTTGTGCTTTTGATTGGCATTGTCTTTTGATTTGATCCGGAGTCTGCTTCCAGAATTCAGAATGCGTTTGTACTGCAATGCACAGGACACAGTAAGTTCTTCGGTGAGTGCATATGTTGCGCAGTCAGACAGTTTGGGCTTGCTATAGTCAATTCTTGCGGAAAGTCACACTTAACGAAAGTGGTCCCTGGTTTCTGTTCGTGTAAAAGGTGTGTAATGGTTTTGGGCCTCCACATTGATATGGCCTCGATGCAGTCTACCTCTATGATGTATACTATAGATGCGTATCTTTACACATCCCAGATACTCACGACGTTTACTTTCCGGCTGCCGGACGTGAATAGTCGCTGTTCACTCAACTCATCAGATGCACAATTGTCTTTTCGACAGCTGTCAGCCTCCCCAGCCAAGCTCTTCAAGAAAAGATCTGAAGGTGGCCAGCTGTCCAAGCATGACAAGGTGGCAAGGCAACAGGAAGTTAGCCAAATTAAAGGGTTGAAAGGCAGTCTCTTTAGGTGCACGGGAAGGCCTGGTTGCCAGTGAAGAACAAGGCATGGCAACTGGCCGATCAATCCGTGGTGTTTGCAAGCGCACGCTCTGCGGTCTTGGGCCTGGCAAAAGGCGATGTTGAACATGGTTTTGAACATGATTAATGGCTACCCAGGATGAAGCGAGCCACCCCTGGGTGATCAATAGGGGGTATCCCCTAAAAGCCGACTGGTTTTCCATTAAAATGGGAACCCCCCTAGTGATTAAACAAAAACAACACCATGATTAACAAGGTGGAACGTGCTTGAAGCAAAGAACATGATTAACAAAAACATGTTTCCGTCTTGGAAGCTGCTTGAAGCAAAGGTGGTGGAACACCTAGACGGTCGATTTAGAATCCACTAGGATACAGATCCAAGTCCCTTTGGAGTGGATGCAAAGGGGGTGAAAGCAACGCAGCAAGCAGCGCCAATGGCAGCAGAGCCAAAAAGTCCAGGGTAGAACTCACTCCGGGCCGCAGCCCAGCAGTGCTTCGCGATGCAGTGAGTTCAGGAACCAAGGCTTCAAACAAGGGCCCCAAACCACGCTTCTACCAGCGGCACCTCCTGCGAAGCTGCCCTAGGCGTATTGGTAAGCGCAGTTTCTCCTAATTTGTACGAGGCCAGTGTTTGCTGCACTGTGAGACAAAGAGACGGTGGCAACCACACGAGCAGGTTGACAGGGACCTCTGTGCAGATTTGAAGGAAATTCTGTTGCCATTGAAACAAGAGAGGCTTCCGAGGACATTTCCGCAATGGATTTGCCTTTGAAGCAGTCAACCCTGTCCCGCTGCTTGTCAGGGACCGATTCGTAGTTCGTTTGTAGCTCCAAGCTGAGCGGTTTGGCAAGGCTTCTGCTAGGTAGACCAATGAGGAGGCAAGAGTCACAAACCTGAATGTGAGGAGTGCACCTAAACTCAAAGCCGTTGGATTGGGATGTGTCAGATTTCTACTACGCCAACCTCATCAGCAGTGTTTGAGACCAGCTTTGTTGAATCACCGCATGAAGCAAAGATGGTGGAACACCGCCTGCTAGGCCGACTTAGGTGTGTTGGCAAGCGCAGCTTTGCTTATCACGTGCGCTGTCCGTGTTGGATGCACTGCGACACTAAGAAACGCTAGCAACCACACGAGCAGCTTGAAAGTGACCTCTATCAAAGTCAGCCATGATGTGCCAGCTCCGTCCGAAAGTCTGTTTCCGTTGATACAAGACTTTGACCGAAATAGGGTCAACGTTTGAGCTTGAACTTTTAAAACACCAAGTTCTTTGAGCCTAGCTACCTGGCGCAGCGAGCTTCCGGCAAAATTGGCACTAAGACCTCGGGTCGACCAAACTTGGAAGAGGCTCGGGAAGTGTGACTGGCCAACTGTGAGGCTCAGATTTGTCTGTTTCGTTATGGAGAAGAGCTGGCTGCTCCAGCAGCAAGGCGCTATTCCTGAGGCGCCTTGGTTGATGAGGGCTTCCCTGGAGCGGAACTGATTTGCCATTGAAGCAGATCAACCCTGTCGCGTTGCCTTTGGTTGATCATCTCATTTATAGCTGCTTCGATGGGCTACCATTCATTCTCGCCAATGCTATTCATCGTATTTTTGGGAGTCGGATACAGTTTGTAGTTTCGCGAAAACAACGAGCTGCAGCTCTCAACCACCACTTGAGTCGTTCGATAGGAAGGAGGCTCTGGTGCCCAACCGTGCCATTGGCAAACCGAGCTGCGACATTGCCATTGGTTTGACGTTTCAGGTTTCTGCGCAATTCTTCCCGGCCGTCTGAGGGATTACAGCTGTGTCAGCCCCATCTGACATTTGGTTCCGACCTTACGCAGGGAGCTTCAAAACATTTTGTCCTCTTTGTTTTGGGGGCTCGTCGACCAAAACTCCTGTTTCAAGATCGCTGACTACCAGTCGGTTCTTGGTTTCTGGCAAGACGTTGGCCAACGAAAGTGTCAGAAGTCTCAAAGAAAACAATATAGATAGACATTTGCTTGATGTCATGATAATGCTATTCGATAGTCACACATATGTCAAAACATTGCGTTCTTGGTTCATATTCAGCCAGTTATCGACCTTCCAGACTTGTCATTAAAGTGGCTGGGGAGCAGCCGGTCTGCGTAGCAACCTTCCCGTAAATGCAACTTCACTTGTGTTTCCACACTTGGAAGCAAGAAGCTCACCGCTTGCTGAAACCTGTGCGGTCAAGCCTCATTCAAGCTGGAGGCAAAGCCATAGTAGAGCCGAAAGCTCTTATCATTTCATGGCACTGAACAAGTTGAGAATGACAAGAGAGATGCACCATCATCTGAAACTCAAATGGCACACCTCATCTTGAGCCAATTGAATTCTTCATGTTTTCTTTCGGTATTCTATCAACGACAGCTTCGTCACCGAAAGTTTCGTCGCCGGAAGACCAGGTGCTTTTCCCCTCCAACCTCATTTCGCTCAGTTCCCCACTTGTTACTATGCTCGTTCCACACTTTTTCCCAGATGTTACCCTCTTTTTCTCCGACCCAATGTGCTGTAGTGCCAAGAAAAAACTTTAGATCAAACATTGGAGTGTGGCTTTTCAAGGTTATGGGTTCCGAAACCATCCGGGACCTTGCACATGTGCTGGCTGGCCGCTCCCGTGAGGTGATTGGACTAGAACAAGTTGCATTCAGACCAGAGGCGCGATCAGGATTGCTGCCTTGTCTCCTGCCCTTTTCGCAACTCAGAACCATACCGCACAGGAAGTTGATACTTTTGAGTTGGCGCTTGCTTGGACAGCTTGCAATGAGCAGCAAACAGGGTAATAGGAACCAAACTTGTTTTCTTCAATATTTAGGCTCTTCAAAGCCATAAGTCTCGCCATAACTGTACTATGAATGCTATCTTGAGAGCTAGTACTTGAAGTTTGCGAAGCTCGGTGGCTCAGCGCCTGGTCCTGAATCCGACCTTCCGTTTTTGGCAATTCCAACGGTCAAATCTGCAGACATAGTTCATCAATTGCGAGGGAAACCTTGCCTTTTGGAACATCCTGTGTTGGAGTTTGGGCTACACCGGCTAGACCCCTTGTGAGAGTTGATTTTTGGACCAGACCCCCCCAGATTTGTTTCGCTGTGCTTGCTGATGGCTTTCTGCGATCGGTAGAGCAGCCTTGGCAAATCCTTGTGAAAACCAGAGCCATGTGAAAGCTCAGCAGTGACCAGAGTCAAGCGTTTTTAAGCTGGTCAGTGGTTTTGTCACTACAGCCAACCGTCGGTTGAGGGCAGTTGCGGAGAGTATGCAGAGCCGAGCCGAAGTACAACCAAGGAGGCAAGATTTGTTCTGCTTGTCCGTGGCAGATGCCCCCACACTTTGCTCACAGGCATGGCACATCGCAAAGTGAACTTTAACAAAATCTGATGCTGCCCTGGCCATGCTGCTTTAGATGTTGCTAGTTTATGTAAAAACTGCAAATTTTGCTTGTGCAAAAAAACACACTTGTAAACAAGTGGGCCCTGAATTCTGGACCCCAAAAGGATTGAAAAGACCTTTTCCTTCCAGCAAAAACGCTTGCGCTTGCACTGTCTTCTTGGAGGAAACCTGACAACCTGGGACCTCAAGCTGTGATATCCCACCGCAGAAGGCCAAAGAAGCCTTCCAGGCGAAGGTGTCCGTCCAGCTGCAGCCTGGCCCCCACCGCAGATTGCAGTTCAGGTTCGTTGGGGGCGGTCTTTGGAAGCATAGCCTTGCCACCCACTGGTGGTTGAGCGATGAGCTTCGCCAGGAGTATCCCGTTCTGGCCTTTGAATACGGATGAGCAAAGGAGTGGCCTCACGGTAGCTAGGGTCGCATTTGTTTTGAAACACTTTTAAAGGCCGTTGCAGTCAAAAGCATTGTGGCCAAACGTTCAGAAATGCCTCCCTTGACAATGGAATGACTGGAGCAGATAGCATGAAGTTGGATGTTTCATTCCTTGACTGAATCGCAAGAACAAAAGCGCGAGTGTTTTGCAGCCCATGTGCAACTTGGAACAGGTCAAAGTGGCAGTCAAATCGTCATGAAGCTTTTAAGTGACGCATGGATTTCCCCACGATTTCAGTGCATTTCAGTGAATACATTACCCTCTCGCCAGTTGGGACAAGATAAGCAAGAAACATGTGATGCTTTGGGAAGTTGGTATTTCAACGGCTTTCTCCAATCTTTCAACTTTGCTAGTACATGTATCTTCTTCCGCAGCAGTCTGGGCTATGGCTCTGAGACCGCGTGGCGTGCATGTCGATGGCAGGTGCTTGGGCAGCTGAACAGTTGTGATCTCTGTAGTGTTGGAGCAGTCAGTTCTGAGGATGGCGGGGGTTGGTTCTTGGCCATGAGATTTTCGGAATCATTCAGACATTTGGGGATGGGTCAAGCTCTTGACCAACCAATAGCCATGGGTAGTGAACCAATCCCAACAGTTCGAATTGGGTCATTTATGGGGTGTGCACTGGTTGGTTGGTGATCCTAGCGCAGACATGGCGCAAAATTGTTGGACTCGCGTTCAATCGTGTCACAATGTTGCAGCAGACATTGTTCTGCGTGTTTCCAACGTTTTTGCTCTGATTTTCAACAGCCGTGTCTTTGTACTTCAATGCTTTTGCTCAACTTCTGCTTACATAACAAAGCTTTTGCAAACGCAAGTCTTTGCGCAACGAAGCTGTACAAAGGCGCTGTTATACATCATCTCGTAGGACCACGACTTCTCTTTGCGTCACTTTTTGTTTTTCCCCTATGCTTCAACTTCTGATGCTCCACAAACCTTAAAATCAGCAGCAAAGAGGAGGTGCTTCTTCCATGGGATCTGCCTGACTTGGCATGAGCATGCAAAAACGCCTTGTGTCAATGCTTTGTTGGCAAGGGATTGGTATGGATTGGTTGTGTAATGACTGTGTCGGTAGGTCTAAAGTTACCGTGAAAGCTTCACCTTGTCAACCACTTCTTGTGCCACTGGAAATGCTGATCCAGCCTGATTCCTGGCCAGATTCTATGGATGACCTTCGACCTTGAAAGTGCCTTTGGTGGAGGACAGGGTCAGCGTGGGCCATGCAGTGATCTTGACACGCCCAAGCTTTCAAGCTGCAAAATCTGCGGATGGTTTTCTAGGCAAGGGCACATCGTTTCGACTAGGGCTATGGTCTGGGAACTTTGCTGCCTGTTTGGAAAGACATCCAGGGAGACTTCCCATGGCTACCCCGGGTACCCTGTGTCCATATGTGTGGAAAATGCGCAATGTTTCTGCCAGGAATTGAAGACTTGGTCCCTTCAAGGCAATCCTGCCCTGTTGTTGCGCTGATTGTACTGCAAGACTTTGAGTGACTTGTTTGTCGTAGGTAAGCAGGCAAGTACACAATCTATACATCAAGGTGAAAACAATGGTAAAACCTCAAGAATCCGGTTTGACATTTCTCACTGAGTGC
Organism: Symbiodinium kawagutii; assembly: GCA_009767595.1. NCBI lineage: Eukaryota > Dinophyceae > Suessiales > Symbiodiniaceae > Symbiodinium > Symbiodinium kawagutii. The sequence continues at coordinate 273,099 of VSDK01009906.1, forward strand.
GATTTCTGTTTGGTATGGAAATTCTCAGAACGTTGGGTGCCAGCAATCAGCTTCTGTGAGCGTGTAGAGCTTGGACGCTGCTGCGTTTGCTTCTTGCCTTGTCAGATTGTAGAAATGTGCACGTGGACCTTGATGATGCATTTGTAATAAGAAATGACAAGACGTTGCTGAGACGTTGATTTCAGTATCTGTTGCCCAAGTTGGGTGCCTAGACATCCTGCTTCTATTCGATCTGGAAAGGCAAAAACGATTTCCATTTTTTGCGTCATGGTTTATTGACATTTTGTGGAAGGCAAAGTCCATCAAAAGCAGCATAAAGCAGCCATGTCCAGTGGTGACAGAACCTTCGAAGCCATGGAACTTGCGCATTTGCCGGACAAGAGTGTTGCGGCAACCCAGCTGTTCATCCACAAGACCGCCAGTCTTTACACGGCGCTTCATGGCCTCTCGTGCTGCCTAAGCAAGTCCAGTGATGCAGAAGAGGTGCGTTCTCTCATCAACCCATGTTTGGCTTGGGTCTTGCAAGTCAAACGTGCAGTTTCGCAGGTGGTTGTTATCTTGGACCGCATTGCAAAATCGACCGTGGATGAATTGTCGCAGTTGGAATGCAGCAGCTTGGCATCGACCTCTGTCCTGAAAGCTGAGTTCAAGGTCGTGACTGAAAATTTGAGCAAACTGGGTGAATCTCGGCAACAGGCATTGAAATATATCGAGGAATGTGAGGCCTTGACAGGCAAGGTGGTTTGGTGGGGTGGCCAGCCAGAGAAAATGCAGCATGCCATCATCAGCGTCATCGGAAACTTTGGTGGCGCTGCTCAGTTTGAAGCTCTTGCTTCCGAACTTCAGGAGAAACAAATTGCTTTGACCGAATCTGAGAACAAGGTGCGTGAATTGGCAAAGAAAGTCGAAGACCTGACGTCAGAGATGGAAGATTTGCAGAGTTATAGCCTTGTCTACGAAAACGTAGCTATGGGTGAGCTTGAAGCAGCTGGATTGGAAAAAGTCGCCAACGCCCATGCTGAGGTGGCTTCAATCAAAAACAGATTGATGCAGTTGGCTCTGGACTTCGGAGTGGCTTTGCAGGAAAGATGTCTTGCGGACGAAATGATGGCAGTGGCTGAGGCTGAATGTTCGCAGGCTGAAACTCGTTACTTGGACTTATGCAAGGCAAACTTTAAGGGTTTGGACCTACCACAGATCGCTGCATTACAAGATCGCCTGCAAGAAGTTCCGATGTTGCTGCAAGCCATGGCTGTCGAAGACTCTAACATGTTCGCGTTCTTTACGGGAAGAATCAGAAGACACGAAATGCTGTGCCAACGCATTGCAACTTTCCTGGATGAGGACGATGACAATGAGTGCCCACGCGTGGTGAAAGCTCTGCAACCTAGCCTTTCTGAAGCCATTCAGAATGCGCAACTTTTTGACCACATTACCAAGCAGATGAAAGGATTTGTGCCAGTCAGCTTGGATACAGTCACACCGTCAAGAATCCTTGCACCAAGAAATGCAGCTGCTACCCTCCCTGCTACACCTATGCTCACAGAGCTAGCGGACGAAGAGGAGGAGGATTTGTTTTAGTTTCAGTGCCAGCGGCCAAGAATGGCCTTTCCCGTGCACAGCTTTGGAAGCTGTAGACTTTGGAAGGTTGCTCACCTTGCCCAGTGCAGTGTTTTGGGTGCGGTGACGGCAGTCTTGCACAACCAAAGAAAACTACAGCTCTGCTGTGACACTTGTGCAGATCTGTTTACGCAGAAGAAGGATATTTTGTGCAGCAGTGCGCTTGCATTCTGCCTTACCTTCGTTCTTATATCTATGTTTGCCTTTGATTGCAGTGAGTGAGTTGTACCTAAGTCAAGATGGCTTCCCAGTTCAGAAGACAAAAACAGCCCAATTGAAACTGCAAATGTTGAGAAAACTCACATCTAAAGGGTAGTGATCTTCCTGTGTGAAGTCGCAGGTGCCTGCATTCTGCCTATGGATTGTTGTTAGGTTATGATGAATTGAGTTGGGTTGCTGCGCGCTTGAGAAGGCAGACATGAAGTGTCAGCCAGGTTATTATGGCTTCAGCTGCGCAAACAGCGCCCCCAAGTTCAAGGCGGCAACAACGGGGAATGGATTTGGAGAGTGAACCACATCCTAGCGACGGCAGATCAATATCGATAAATCACAAGCTATTCAAGGTACACTGGGGGATGGTTTATGAATGTGGATCTAGCATTGGTCTTTGGATCCACAGATTCTAGCAGAGCTTGAAATTGTGTCCAAATCCATTTTGGACATGTGAGATGAATTGCTTATTTTGTTCATGACAGCAGATGGCACGTTTCTATCTATTTTTTTTCCAAGCTGTAGTCTAACATGAGCATGAAAGGCAAGGGCCCAGCGAGTGTTTGCAAGCTCAACAGCATGTGTAAAAGATCAAGGACAGTGGCAGATCCATGCACTGGCTATATGCATAGTATTCTCAATCTGGCTGAATTCTCTATGTGATACCATGAGTGCCTAAACATTACAACAAGTAGCAGACACGAGAAGACAGGACTCCTTCAAGCTATAGATTTTGCACATGACAGCAGTCGACAGGTATCGTCAGGATCAGTCAAATTCATCACCGGTGCTGCGGTGTGGCACCAAAAATGGTAGATATGTTTTCACCGTTTGACAGCGAGATGGATCAACATGATAGAGTGAGTCGCACAATGTGCTTTGCTGCTTCTAGAGCAACCTATGCCTTTGACACAGTGAAGACCCATTTCTTGAACCGTGGGAAGTTGGGAAAGGTGCTTCAGACACTCTTGTGGAAAGCACAAGAATCGGGTGATTTTCCGTGCCTTCTTCGCAGTGTGTTGGACGAAGTGAGAACCGCCAAATCAAATTTGCAGGCTAGCCAAGTGATAGCTCAAGGCGTCAGCCATTCTTGTGACAATCTGCTGGCAGAAGTGACCAGATTGCAGACGAATGATTTTGTGGATCAACAGGATCTTCAAATCGAAAGTGTCCTGCAAGATGTGGATGCGAGCTCCTCCAGTATGGCAACGGTGTCAGAAGACATCAGGCAACTCTCATGCTTGGAAAGCAGGTTGGAAGCATACTTGGAACTTAGCCTAGAAGCTTCAATGCACGCTGATTTAGTTGCTCCTTTCTGCTGCGCCTTGAAACCTGTCTTGCAACTAGCCGATCCGACTTGGAGAGACACTGATTGCAGCGAGCCTTTGATCGAGGCCATAAAAGTGAGACAAAGTTGGTGGCTTTCGATTAGCAAATATCTTCACCATATTTGTTGTGTTCGTCGGGCAAAACAATCTTAAAACGTAAATCAACCAGAAACATACCAGATTCAATATGGTTGGAAGATGTGATAGCAATTGAATATGGGACCATTCCGAATTAGAGCTAGCCTAGTTTCTGCAACTTCTTTGCCAACAAGCCATCGACCATAGGAACTTGTTTTAGTTTCAGTTCCAGCGGCCAAGCATGGCCTTTCGCGTGCACAGCTGTGGAAGCTGTATACTTTGGAAGGTTGCTCACCTTGCCCAGTGCAGTGTTTGGGTTTGGTGACGTCAGCCTTGCAGAACCAAAGAAAACTACGGCTCTGCTGTGACAGTTGTACAGATCTGTTCCCGCAGGAGAAGGATATTTTGTGCAGCAGTGCGCTTGCATTCTGCCTTACCTTCGTTCTTAGATTTAAATTCGCTTTTGATTGCGATGAGTCAGTTGCACTTGAGTCAAGTTGGCTTCCCAGTCTGAGGAGACAAAATGCAGACAACTTGAAGCCACATGTGTTCCCTATTTTGCATCACTAATCTAGAAGGGGAGTGGCCTTCCTGTGCCCTACGAAGTTGTAGGTGCTTTGAGTTTAAGATTGCAACAGCTGATTGTGCGCTAGATGAAATTTGCATGTTCGGAATTATGTCGATGCAACGTCAAGGCAGTGAGCTTGCTTCCGATGACCTACACCTCCAGCGTGATTGCAGGCCACCTAGCTTTGCGTTTTCCAAAGCAGCACCACAAGCGTTGCGTTTTCCAGAGCATTGAAGGTTTTCTTGGAAACTCGATTGGAGTAGCAAAGCGTTTGGCAACTGAGGTCATCCGGTGTGAAGAGGACAGCAATTTAGTGCGGCATCAGCTCAGCAGTCCCCTCAAGCAGCGGTGTCGAGCTTTTGTCAGCTTGTACTTGCATCATACGTATCTTTGATGTCATATGAACATTGCATCAAGATGTGTCACGTGTTTGCCAGGACAGTTGGTGTACGTGGATGATCTGGGATGTCAGTCGCTGCCTTACCAATGCCGTCCCGCTGCAGTTGCTTCAATTCGTTTTCGTTGAGCAGTTGTTTGACCAACTGGGGGTCATGGGCATTAGGGCTTCAACGATCTCGCATGTCAGGTTCATGTCCGATTTGTTGTTTGCTTCTCTGCCTGAAATGGCGGCCACCGTGTTTTCATTTCATAGCCGTTTTTTCTGTCACCCACCCACAGCAATTTGCTTCGGTAGCCTCACTGAGCCATGTCCGATGGATATGTGGAGCAAGATGAGGAGTTGCAACTCGCAGTACCAGCTCCAGACTCCTCAACTCAATTGCAGCCCCAGTCCCCTGAGGTTTCCAGCCACCCATGCGTTGCTCACCAGGAGTTGGGCTTTGGCTTCAACACCATGCTGGCCTTTGCGAGGCGAAGCTCTTCTTTCTTCCAAACGTTGCAGACAATCGCCTTCTACTTGCCCAAGGATGGGCCAGCTGCTCGAGAGGGCATGGGCCTTGTGACGAACCAGCGCAGGTGGATGTATGATGTGGGCTGCGCCGTTGGAGCTGTTGTAGGCACAGTCTACCAGCTGGAAACAAACACTTTGAATGAGCTAGAGCAGATGTGGAATCAAGGGCAAGCACCAAGCACCATCAAACAGCTCAAGAAGAACTTCAGTGCCACCCTGGAGAACCTTAAGAAATTGGAGCCAGATCGGCAATTGGCACTGGCCAAGATTGAAGAATGCGAGAAACATGCCAACCAGATGGTGCTGTGGCAAGGGGAAGAGATGAAGATCCAGCATGCAGCCATGGAGCTGGTGGCAAGGTTTGGAGGCAGTGCCCAATGTGAAGCCTATCTCAAAGATCTTCAATCCCAGCAGGAGGCGCTGACAAGAGCACGAGACGCAGAGCGCAAAGCAGCAGAGAAGCTTGCTGGGATTTCCGGGCAGAGGGAGGAGTTGCAATGCCAAAAGGTTGTCTATGAAAGCATTGCTGCAAATGAATCAGGGAACCTTCAGAAGTTGCAGAGCCGAGCAAAAGAACTGGATGACGCTGCGTCTGCGAAGGCCAAAGAAGCAGCGAACACATTCAACATCGAGTACAAGATACGCTCAGGTTTCTTTTTCCCCTCCTGGGTCACCGACTGGGTGGACAACCAGGGCGATGTTGCACGTTGGCGTGCAGAGCGCTTCAAGGAAACTGCCAAGAAGGCCAAGGAGGCCGAAGGAGACCAAGCTTTACGAGCTAAGAATGCCAGTGCTGAGGCAGCTTCCATCCAAGGAAAGTTGACCACAGCAGCAAAAGAGGAAGAAAGTGCTTTGAAGAACTTGGCTGTGGCGGCCAGAGCCACTGCAGCTGCAGAGGCCGAGCTGTTGCAGACCAAGAGCAAAGTGCAAGCTTTGCGCAGCGAACATGGCGACCTGGACCTCTATCAGATTGCAGCTCTCCGTGATCACATGCAGAAGTTCCCAGAGCTCTTGGGAGCAACTGGTATGTCAAACGAAAGCATGTTCACCACGATGAAGGGAGAGATCAGGGCTCATGAAAGGCTGTGCAACAGGCTTGCAAAGTTCTTGAACGAAGATGATGACAATGAATGTAAAATGTTGATGCAACAGTTGAAGCCTGTGATTGCCGGAGCAATCGAAAACTCCAAGTTCTTCGGGGCCAAACTGGAACCACTCAAGAACCAGCTTGCCAAGCAAACCGATCGAATGGCAGCCATCGAGCATGCAAACATTCCCACACCAAGCAGAGCATCAGCAACTTCTTCTCCAACAAGCCATCAACCATGGGAACTTGTGAGTCTAGCGGACGAAGAGGAGGAAGATTTGTTTTAGTTTTGGTTCCAGCAGCCAAGCATGGCCTTTCCGTGCACAGCTTTGGAAGCTGTAGACTTTGGAAGGTTGCTCACTTTGCCCAGTGCAGTGTTTGGGTGTGGTGACGTCAGTCTTGCATAACCAAAGAGAACTACAGCTCTGCTGTGACGCTTGTACAGATCGTTCTTAGATTTATATTTGCTTTTGATTGCGATGAGTCAGTTGCACTTGAGTCAAGTTGACCTCCCAATCTGAGGAGACAAAATGCAGACAACTTTCCGCCACATGTGTTCCCTATTTTGCCTCGCTTATCTAGAAGGGGAATGACCTTGTCGCTATGAAGTGGTAGGTGCTTTGCGTGCTGAGATTGCAACAGCTGATTGTGCACTAGATAAGATTTGCATGTTCGGAATCATGTCGATGCGACGTCAAGGTAGTGAGCTTGGTTCGGATGAACTACATCTCCAGTGCGATTGCAGGCACCTGGCTTTGCATTTTCCAAACCAGCACTACAATCGCAGTGAACTTTTCAGTACCCTGTTCTCGATTGGAATAATGCCGAACCACAGTATTGGCAACTTAGGCAGCCCATATGTTTTATCATCTTCGTTGGGTCTCCAAGAGTTGTTCTGTTGACAGGAGGCAGGCAAGATTGCTTTGATAACCTAGCCAGATGGACACTACGGGAGCTCGCCACAGTTGATGCGATAGTGCTGGTAGAAGCCACCTCATTGTGCAGAACCACAACGCTTGTATTACTGATAACCAAACACCTGAGCATCAGAAGAGAATGCTTCGACTTGAGCCCAGATGTGCCACTGAGGCTAGTCCACACTTCCGGCAGTTGTGACCCGTCTAACCCTCAGATGTCAGCCACCTCATTTGTGGTCCTGGGAAACCACCTGATTTGTGGTCCTGGGAAACCACCTGAGACAGTCCATCAGCAGGCGCTGTGAGGGCCAGGAAGTTACCATTGGTTTGATCAGTTGTTGGTGGTGATTCGTTGTTGATTGTTGAACCCTTGGTGATAGTGGTGACTTGTTAGTGTTTATTCATTGGTGATTTTTACGATGACGCTTGGGTCTAGCGCAAGTGATATTTATGGTTATTGTGCTTGGTGACTATCATGTAGCATTGATGGTTTGTGATAATTGCTGTTGTTGGCGGAACGCATTCAGTACTAATCAATGGGTTTGTCACATGGTTGTACCTCTTTCGGTGGCTGATATATCTCTATCCGCTCTGTGGTCATTTTGGTGAAGTATCACCCTTCCATCTTGGCTCCGCCAAGGATGATTATTCAATCAATAATGGTAGATCCGTATTGACAAACCACCTATATTTGGGAAACATAATCAGCCATTTGAGGTAAACTGGGGGTGGTTTATTAGTGTGGATCTGCCACTACTTTTTGTCCGTGAGAACATAATCAAATTGATCACCAAAGTGACGATTAGTGATAGCATGGTTGCTGATAAGTACTTCAAGGTTGAGAAGAGGTGATACCAATGAGGTTATGATGGTCAGCAATGGAGTAGGACCACCAATGATGGTCAGTGATGGTTAATACCAGGAAATGAAGTTTTTGAGTCGCGGTGGTGAAGCCACTGTTGATCACAGCCACCATCAACAGGGATGAGTTGATGAGGCTTCGAACTGATCATCACTGTCGACAGTCAAACTACAACTGACGGCATGCAGGATAGGGAGTACACCATGGTTGGTCACGGTCTCAGGTGATGGACAACAGCCATGAGTAGTTTCATCAGTGGCAACTATCAAACATCAGCTATCAGTCGTCATTGTCTTATTGTATAACTGTTAGGTTGGTTGTGACTTTTTTGCAAAATCATCCTGGTACTTGCTGGTTCGCAACCATCAACCTGCGACAATTCAGCCTTGCATGTGGTGGTTGAGCTTGTCAACCGAAACCCTGGTGTGTGATGATTGCACACAGCTTTGAGAGTGTTGCTACGAAGAGTTTCTCACGGCCTGATCTGTGAAATTTCGATGTTGCTTTTCGACGGAGTGTCATGAAATGCTTTGAACTAACGATAAGTCCAGCTCTAAAGAAACAACCATGACTTTAGCGAAAAATACTGAAAAATGGTTGGTGATCAAAGCTGAACTGAGCATCATGGTCAATGTTTGCTAAATGAGCATCTACAGGGGATGGTTGTCCAACCAGTTGAAAGGGACCAGCCATCATAGTGAATTCCACTGACTGGGGAATGACCGGAGCAGCAGTAGTAGCAAAAATTGACCATGGCTCACGTACTTTCAATGGTGCTTCATGGGTATGACGGTATGATAGACTATTCAATCTATTCATCAAACATAGATTTTAATTCTTGATTAACCATCGACTAATCATGGATTTGCCTTCATCGACCAGCATAAACAATTCTGATAACTATTGGTCTAAGTTTATAACCATAGTCAAATGACTATAAGGGTCATGAACTTGGCCACCGCTCAACAAGAACGCACCATTCGGTGTGGCTTGAGGCACTATGATGGTGATCTGAGCTGCCATTGGGTACACTGTGGTGACACGGAGGTGCAGGGCCGGGGTACTCAGGTGCCTTGGTGGCTGGCAGTCACCATGACTCATGGGGTCATTTCGGAGCCAAAAATCACAGGGTAGGAATTGGGTGACTCGATCTAGGGTTGGGTAATCAACAATGATTGGGAAACAATAATAAGGAAACAAAGGGATGTTGGATATATCAATTGTATAAATGTTTCCTGATTGTCCGGAAATCGTTGTTTCGTGTCGTGCAAAGATACATGAATTCGGTTGTGGGTTGGTTTACAACTTCGAGAAGAACCAGGGTGATGACCGGTCATCGAGCGCGTTTCAGCACGTTCAGAGTTTTAATGCCTGAAGTCGCACGTTCGGTTGCTAGAGAGTGACTTAGCAGCTAGCACAACTCACTTGTCAGCAAGGGTTCCAGTGGCTATCAATCCTACCTCCTGAAAATGTCCTGTTCTTACAGGTGCGTGATCGACTTCCCTGCTTAAAGAGACGAACAGTTTTTGATGGTTGATTGGTTGCTGCGTTCCCTACAGAAAAAATGGAATGCTTTGATGCTTCCTGGTTAATAGTCGGTTTCCTACAACCAACAATGATCATTTTTCGATGTTGCGCCCGCACCTGGTGAATCCGCTGTCGCCACGGAGCATTTCGGGGCTCGCAACACATCAGGGTATAGTGTCAGCCATGGGATGGGTTCAGCTCCTTCGAGAGCATCAACGAGCTAACCATCCTCCAGGTGACAATCTTCAGCTGGTCCGTGCTCAAAATCCTCCGAAGCCAGTGAAAGCAGCTAGCAAACTCAAAGGCAAAACAAGATATCAGATTGCAGTGGCGGCTGAGAAGCGTGCGGAGAAGAAACTGGAGGAGACTTGGAACATTTTGATGTGGGCCTGCTGGGAGTGATTTGTGGCTTACTATATTCGTAGACGTAGAGTGATAAAGTCCGATAAAGGGGCCGGCCGGAGAGCAAGACATCTGAGTCTGCAGTAGTCCAGCTGCTATAGCCCGTCGCCTTAGTTGCACGTCTTCGCATTATCTCACCCTCCAGTCCGCACGCTTGCGCGATGTTCGTCGAGACTTCTGATTCTGATTGATGCTCGCGGTCGAGGGCTGGTGTTGTTGCATTTCGTTGCTTGTTATTGCTTGTTGTTCCTTGTTATTGCTTGTTGTTCCCTGTTGTTCCCTGTTGTTGCTTGTTGTTGCCTGTTGTTGCTGATTGTTGCTTGTTGCTGCTTTCCATTGCTTGTTCCCTCGGACACCCTGTAACCGCGCAGTTGAAGCGAGTTTTGATTGCGGTGTCTGAAAAATCCATTTTTTTAATGGGGTGGAGTGGTGTGATGTTTGACGTCCACTTGCACTTGCAAACACTGTTGATGCTACAAGGGGTGGGGTATGGTGGGGTGGGGTGGTCTCTTTGTAGGCACTATTTCTGCATTGTTTCATGTCTATCAACTTTTCACTTTGTCACAGTAGTTCGCTCTCTTGGTCAAGCATTTTCAGTGATCATCAATATCACTTAGGAGGCATCATTCCGATGCTTGTGCTGTCAGAAGATGTTCAAAACCAGGCGAAGCCGAAGCCAGTTTCCAACTCAGGTATTGTTTGGTAGTGAGTTGTACAGTTTGCATTATTATGTATTGCAAAGTGCTGGCACGTATTTGTATTTGGCTTTCTAATGCTTTCTATGTGTATCAAGTTGTGTTTTGGTGTAGTGAATTGCTGCATTCCATTTTACTGTGATTGCCGTTGATGATGTTTTTGGTCTTGGTGGTGATGGCGCTTGATGGCGGCCGTGTTGCTTTGCGCTTTGTTTGTTTTTTTGTTTTGTTTGTTTGTTTGTTCGTTTGTTTGTTCGTTTGTTTGTTTGTTTTTTGTTTGTTTTTTGTTTGTTTTGTTTTGCTTGCTTGCTTGCTTGCTTGCTTGCTTGCTTGCTTGCTTGTTTGTTTGTTTGTTTGTTTGTTTGTTTGTTTGTTTGTTTGTTGTTTGAGTTTGTTTCTTTTGTTCTATTGATTCTATTGGTCCTTTGGTCCATTCTGTCTCTTTTCCTTTTTCTTCTTTCATTACTGACTTGGCACGTGGCCCCATGACAAAGTGCTGGCTGAAAGCCTTGCGTGGCTTGTACCCACAACTACCAAACTGATAGCCTCAATGTCCTGAAGGCATGCTTGACCGTGTAGAGGGGGTATTCTACCTTAGGATGCTACCAGGGTATACCCTGTCACAGGGGTATACTACCAGGCTTGACGCACTCTGGTTTTTCACGTTCTCTTGGCCCAGGAGCAGAGAACAAAACTTGCTGCACAAGCTGCAAAGAAACGAGAGAAGGCCAGGATGAGTGTAGCTGCTGTACATAGGTGCTGTCCTGTGTGGGACATTTACATGTGCGCCCCTGATTTCTCCTGTCTTGCATAGTTTCTCACATCTTCTCATGCCCTGCAAGATTTCAGGAGAAGGCCGCAAGGATCAGCCAGCTTCGGCAGCAAATCGAAAGTAAGCGCAGCGAGCTGCGGAGAGCCGAGGCCGAACTGCAAAGTCTCAACGGGGCGAAATGATGTTCCTGAGCTCAATTTGGCGTGGAATTCTGTCATGATATGAATGTAGGTGCCACATATCAACAGCTTTGTGTTGAATTTTGGCCCGCTCCTGTCATCATTGCACGGGCTGCTTGGTTGGTGGCAGCTACTTGTTGGGCAATCTTTCTCAAGTGACCAAACGCGGGCACGGGCAAGGGTCGCAGAGCCAAACGACAGGTTTGGGAGCTAAGGCGTATCAAACCAGAACCTGTTTCTCAGAAACGCATTTGGTATCATTTGGTAATATGTTTGAAAATTGTTTGTGCATGTCAATAGACAGCAGACAGAATCACCAGCTATTCAGAAAACAAAAGTGCATCAAACCATAGAAGTACTTCATGTATCAATAGTGTTTCAGCCTCTGACCGTGAGCAAGACAGACTGAGGTGCTGGATTTGATCTCAACCACGCAGGGGAAGTCGTGGTGAAAAGATTGAAGCCGCGTGCAGGGTCAGAATACGTCATGCAGGCTTTGTTCTTGGTACCCCCAAGTGGTCCAAGTGGTTGTGACAATGCTGGTTGATCACTCGAGCTAGCCAAAGTGCATGTGGCTTTCAGGTGCTGGTCACGTTGAAATGGTGGGCGGCTTTTACAGTAGTATTGCCAGAATGGACTGACCTGAATCGTGAAGTTGGGCAACGTATCCAGGTGAACCACCATGAGTACGAACCAAATAATGCCTGCTTGTAGTTGATGGATAGCGGTTTTGATTTTCACAACCATTCACGATTTAGTTGACAAAGTTCATACACGGGACACCCGCAATCAGCTAATGTCTTTCCACAGGAAACTATCATTTTTTTACATGGGACATTCATTATTTGTGGAAACGCCCACGTCGCGCACTTGTGTCGTGCACACCGGCCACAAGCAGGTGCACCTTGGGTTTCGGCTGGCGCCGCGAATGGCTGGAGGCGAGCCAGATGCTGTGCCAGGTGCGAGTTAGATGTGACCGGATGAGCACACCTTTCATTGACCCTTGTACTTCCAACATCGGTAACGGCTGCCCTTGGTTTTATATATGAAGATGGATGGAGGTTTCAGACATTAAAGCAGTACTCCAAACATACCAGGATTTCCTTCACTTGGGGAGCTTATAATATATTTCTCGGGAAGCGGTCCGGTTGATAGAGTGGAACTTTCATCATATGCTGTCACCATTGCTGTAGACAATTTTGCAACAGCCAGCAGGGAAACCAGTCAATGACATCACAACTTGTTTGCTACCGTCATTGGTAGCGTACCACTATCGCTATCACTACTATCCATTGACTGCAGGTTTTCGCGCAGTGGTCCTTGATTTCTTGTTTGTGTTGCCAAGCATTGTTTCGCGGTCTAGGGCTGCCCCTGCAGGATTGCGAGAGGGAGGGTTTCAATGGATTCTCGGAGTTTCTAGGCTTCAAAGACATTTGCACATACAGGAACTCCAAGGGTTCAATTTCGATAGCAATGGGGATTCTCACTATAGTTTCTCATAGTTTCTCCTCAGGGGTTCACAGTTTGTCTGGATTCCTCATGGTTTCCGCATATGCTGCGGACCGCATTTCTGCCTCTTCCAGACCACTTCCCTGGGTTCGACGGGAGTTTTTTGTAGGGCCTGATTCTTGGCGCCCAGAAATGCTGAGAAAATTTTCCGGAAAATCGACCCTGTGGAAGCCCCGATGTTTTTGGGCTTTAAAGGAGGAGTTAAGTTAAGGAGCTACCAGGAAGGTTCTTACCAAATGCTCATTGGAGTGGTTCACGGGCAAATCAACTCGTTGGAAAGCCTTTGGTTCTCGAGCGTTAAATCAGCTGAGTTTCCTACGTAGATTTTCCCAGCAGCCACCCCACTGATAGCTTGTAGGACGACTGAAGGTATTTCATACAGATAGGTGGCCTGAAAGGTCGGGTCACTGTGGAGATGGCGACAGGGAATACAGGTATAAGCAATAGTAGTATAGCCAATACTACCTGTGTATTCAGGCGATCTTCAACATCATCATCATCATCATCATCATCATCATCATCATCATCATCATCATCATCATCATCATCATCATCATCCTCCTCCTCCTCCTCCTCATCAACCATGATTCCTAACCCTAAGTAATCGTCACAAACCACACCATTCATAGGTGACATAAATTTACAGCATAACAAACCTCACCACAGTTCATTCATTGCTAGTTTACTTCTACTACTAGACATTGCTATGTCATCCATAGGTTACCCATGGTGACATAACATTCCTATTTCTACTTTCGTTGTCACCCATGACCTTCTGTACATATTTTTTCATAGGATGCAAGAGCTGGTTGGCTTGTTGAGGTGGATGAGCTGGGACGAAATTCTGGCGCGAGGCAGCTGATTCCTGGTGAGTCGGAAAGAGAAATCCGAATCCGAAAGGATATCCGTTCACAGCAATTCATGGACATGCCTGATATGTCCATAAGTGGTGACTCTGTAGGCCCAAATTACGGTTGCTACCATGCATGATGTTTGGATTGCTTGGATGTTGACTTGCCGTTCCTAAGCTTCAGATGCATTCGTCAACAAGCACGGCATAGATCACCACTGGCAGACATCATTTTTTGCACCGTTGACATGCCTCGAATGGCTGCAGCTTGTTGCCGCTTTTTGGGCTCAGCTGGCAGTGAGAGCTCTAGCTGTGGTACTTCTCAGATCCTCTCAGCAGATTCAGCTTGAAGATGTTGGCGCTGCTTCTCAGCCTGCTCCCCCTTGGCACTGTGGCTGTCCTTACAGCCCCTCAGGTGTTGGCGGATTCAGCACCCGTAATCAGCCAATGGTCACCTCCTTCCATGTATCTCCCAGGTTATGGTTGGCTGCGGACTGCATGGCATCCAGATGCTGAACCAGAGTTCGTTGAGAAGTTGATGATGGCAGTCCCTTTCCAAAGTTTTTTGTTCCACACCGTGAGCAGCGGCCTCAACTTGTGCCTCCTATTGCCCAACGTCAGGGACCGAAGCCACATTAGGTCTGAGGCAGAGAAGGGAGGGAAAGCACGATCCTCCAGTCCACCTGGAACTTTGTTCCTGCGCTCTGATACACTGGCAGTGTTGAGTTACGGACAAACTCGAGACCACGATTCCTTTATGCCTCCGCTGTTGATGGTGGATGCCCAGGATTTGCCTACTTTGGAGAAGTTTGCTGAGAAATTTTGGGAAGAACAGTTGCTGGGCGAAAGCAAGCAACCATTCACTCTGGCCTTTACCCACCATGGGCAGAAACCACCAGTTGGAGGACCACTTTTCAAAGATGGAGTCACAGGCAACGGGGTGGTTGATGAAGCTGTGGTGGCCATCCGATCTGAGACCACTCGTCACTGGTTGGTGCCACCGCAGGAAGTGGCCCAGCTAATGACTACCGGTGACGCCCTTGGTCTGGAGGGAACCAAGGGCTACATTTTTCCTCCCATGGTCATAGGCAACGGCGTGTTCATGGTCCTCGCAACCTATGCGCAAAGCGGAGGACTGAACAATTTTGCCTCACAGGTTGAAGATGGCAGGATCAGGATGGAAAATCTCAACGACACCAGGCTATCCCTCAAGGAACTTGGGGACAGGAACCTTCCTTACCTGCGCGCTCTGAGCCTCCACATGGTGTGCAACTCCTTTGGCAAGTTCTTTGCCGCCTTGGACAAAGCCCGAACAATGCTTGAAGTGCGAGCGCTGTCGAGGGCCATTTCCTTGTTCGGAGCGGTGGTCCATGGTTGGTTCGTGTACTTGTTCCCTTACCGGCTTGGCGCTGAACTCCGCCGTGTGTTCCAGATCCAGTCGCAGCCAAGCAAGTTTGAAGTGCCACTGCGTTATCGACATGGAAAAGCACTCGGTGTGGCCACATGGCACATTGGTAGGCCAGCGGACAGGAAGAAGGTGGCTTCGAACAGGCATCTACCACTGACTTTGCAGAATGGAAGTCTCCCACTCATCCTCTCCTACCAGGCCGCTGTTGAGGAGCCCATGGCCAATGTTGCAAAGGCGGCCCGTGCAGAAGTGGAGAAACACTTGGCAGAGAAGGGCGCCATCCTGTTTCGCAACCTTCCATTGTCTAATTTCTCACAGGCAAGCGACTTCATCAAAGGCCTTGGCTACAAGATGTACCCTGACCCAAGTGGACGAGAGAAGGTGGCAGACCTACTTGCCCACTCAGCTTTGGCCGTGCCGGCGGATATCAACATCAGCCCGCACCAGGAGCACATTGTAGCCAGGCGGCCTCCAAAAAAGTTGCTCCTTTTCTGCCAATCTCCTTCTCCAACAGGTGGTCAGACTCCACTCGCCCACGCAGGAGACGTGTGGGATGCACTGCCCAAAGCTACCCAAGATCAACTGCGCCGTCGGGGGGTCCGCTGGGAAATGCTGAGAGGCAATGCGGCTGCTGCGGGCAACTCTGTGAATTGGACTCGAAGTTGGCAGGAGCATTTTGCCACCGATGACTTGGCAACTGCAAGGGCCAAAGCTTCGGAAGAGTTCAATGGAACCCTTACTGTTGATGAACATGGCAACATTTGGGTGCGCAGTGGACGTGTGGAAGCAGTTCAAGTGGTGCGGGGACGAGAGATGTACAGATCCCAGTTGCAAAACATGTATTCTCTCCGATGGTCCTGGGGAGATTCAGATGAAGACATCAACGATGCCATCTTGGAAGAGATCATGAGCAGCGTGTGGTCTCCTGCCATGGTGTTCTCTTGGCAGGCCGGGGTTGCAGTGTTGCCTAATTTTCCAGGGGCCTTGTTCATAGTTTCTGTTTTCCCAAGGATGCTGGTTTCTCCTTTTGAAAATGATCGATTTCGGGAGGGTTTGGGCATCCCACCTTGAACTAACTGGATGGGCAGATGCCAACACCCACTTACCACCTGTTCGGTTTTACTTCGCATGTTGGTTTCAGCATGCCATTCGTTGCGGCAATTTTGTTTCGACTGGATTGGTTTGGATTTTCTGCAATTGATTCCTCGTTTTTGTCTTCTCATGTTGTGGCAGTCGATGTTAAGTCACATTTATATCTCACGTTTCACTCACAGATTTACTTCTTGGTAACCTCAGTAACCAGAAACCAACAGTGGTTTACCCCAGCGGCCATGTTTCTCTACTGATGTTTTCATGAGAAACGACAGCTACTTGTGGGATCTTGTGGGTTTTGAGCAGTGAAGTTCCGAAGTTCGTCTGTGAAAACTCGGTGGCTCGGCTCGCGAGGCAGGTGATGTGCTCGTGGTGGACAACGAGTTGGTGTTGCATGGCAGGCTTTCTTATGAAGGGGAAAGGTTCGTCGGAGTAGCTCTGGCCGAGGACTAGTGGCCTACTTGTTTTTTTATAGGTTGGTGGTTTTGAACATTTTCGCTTTTCACTATTGACTTTTCGTTTTTCACTAGTATTGACAATTGATTGATTGATTGACTAGGATTTTTCATAGGGGTTGAAACCACCAACCAGTTTATATATATATATATATGTATAGAAGTGATGGCACTGCGGGTCGCCTTGCCATTGCCAACGCAGAATGCCATCATCATTATTGTTACGGAATTCGTGCGCGCATTTCAATATGTGCTGTGAAAACCCCGGCTTTGAAGGGGTATCCTAGTGGTTCAATGGAAGAAACCTTGACGTAGTGGTGTACCTGAAGGGTATTGAGGAATCAATGCTCTCAGTGGTTCACCAGCAACTGAAAAGGCCCGGAACTGGTCAGAACCGGTTCTCAGGTCACTTCTTACAAGGTCGGGCTCCCGAGTTGTAAGATAAACCATTCAACAAGCTAGTTGTACGTACAATTACCACAACTCGTGGCTATACCCAAAAAGTTACCCTAGTAACTAAGTTATATAAGTTATCACCAACAAATCGCTCACTTAGCTGGGGGCCCCTCCTTGATATCGATTAAGCTAATGAATCCCATGAACGACCTGAGCGACTTGCGGGTGCACCTGAAGCGTCTGCCAAGAAAAGGTGCGGGGTCAGGGGCATGGCGCTGCAAGCAGGAAATTTCAATCACATGGAGGTCGTTCAGTGGCGCGTTGTGGCATGTTGTGGCTAGACCTGGTGGCCGCGGTGCCCCTGTCATGCCACGTTGTCATGGTGGAACCCGAGATCCTCGGACAGGCGATTCCAAGTGCTGCAGCTCGGGAGATGCGAGGCAGGGCCTGTTAGGGTTTGAGGTCCAGTTTTTTCGGCTCAAGTTTTTTCGGCGAAAATCAAGAAATCTTTGGGATGGTGCTTCATGAGGATTGGTGGCTGTTGTTGGTGGTTAAGTCATGGTGATGGCTGATGGAAAGACATCGAAAACCGCGTTTTTTTGAAAGCCGCAGCCATCAACATTGTGATAACCCCCTTCATCAACATGGGTCGTCTCTTGAAACGGCCCCCAAATCATGCAATATCAACCATTTTTAGTCGTACACCATATATTTTGGGATTCTCAATTTCAAGAAACATCAAATCCCAACTTAGGAACGGGTTACATTTGCACTATAACTTACCTTCTGATGTGCTTTCTTGTGGAGGAACTCTGAACCCCAAAAGTACTGGTGTTATCTTTCGATGGGATAGTTCATCAGAATCGCGGGAAGAGCGCTACGAGCTGCATGTCCCTCTCATCATTGGTATTCACTCATGGACAACTTCTTGACTAAGAATAGGGGAGGCACGGAGTCAAGATCTGTTTGTTGCCATTTAAGGATCAACGTCGTTGATGAGCTGATTATCGTTGTGGTACCGGTATGTTGGTTGAAACGTTATGTTGAAACCACGTTGTTGGGCATACTAGCCACTGGTTATCAGCTGGTATCTTAAGTCTGTGACAAGCTGATGATCGCCAACACTTGGTGTTGTGGATGTGTCGTGAACGTGGATTCGCCACAAGAGCGACCACGACTGCAACGTAAGCATGTGGTAGTTTGGTATTGGGTGCACTGCATGCACACTCTGGTGAGCTAACCTGGAATTCCACCATCACTTCGTAGGAAACGGTGGGAAACCAGCTATAAATGGTGGATTCTCCATTGCCATGTTAGTTCACCAGAGGGTAGTTGTGCTTTTTACGTTTGGTAATTCTTTGACAATGACTGTCACGTCTTTGCCGTGCTTGTACGTGAGCAGATCACCCAAAACCGCCAAAGATCATTTTCAATGGTGCCTTGCAGCTTCGAAACCCATTGATGATGCTTACTGGCGGTTCACATTAAAGCTTCATGTATCATGAGGTGTTTTTGTAATGAACAAACGTCATAATAAAACGCCTTACCACCTCTAAACAGCGTGAACCATTCTGAACCAATCAATGCTTATGCTTGATCAACTCTGGTTACAGTATCTATATTTATTAGTAATAGACATGAGCAATGTCGATAAGTTAATAGCCACTAAGCATGGTTACAATCAGCACTTGGTGATGTTTCAAGTGGTTCTTCATGGTGGTTCACGGTTCATCCTAGCAATGAAGTTGAAGTTGCAGATGGACTGTTCATGTTGAGGCGGCGCTCAGTTGCTCCTGGCTCCGAGGAAGGAGCAACACAAGGGCTGTTGGGGAGTGCTGGGCCAGAATTCATGGTTTTGTGCAAAGCTCTGGAGATTTATGGTTTCATGCGAAACAGTTCCAGGGTGGAAACCCGAGCAGAATTCATGGTTTCCAGCGGAACTCCGGAGATTTCCCCTGGAATCCAGTGATTTTTCTGCAGTTAAACTCAGGAGGATTCCGCCGCCAAGTTCGGAGGCTGGCTGAAGTGTCTCGGCATGGCCGCAGCAAGTGAGAGCCCCTCAATGATGGGTTTCAGATACTTCACCAGCGAACATAGATGAGTTTTCCGTGGTTTTCCGGATTTCCAGCACTCCTAAAGTCCTGGATCTATGTGGATCCTAAGTCGGGCCATGCCACTGCGTGGATCCGTTTCGGGATCCACTAGCTTTGCCACTGCGCGAATCCCAAAGCGATCCACAGCCACGGTGATGGGATGGGTTTCACGTGGTTTCACCAGGGTAGCCCAGCACGCGTTGGACCATGGATGGCTGGTGACGAGGTGGAGTGCAGCGTCGAAGGCCATGTGAAGGACCATTGACTTGGCATTGGCCCAAATGTGGCTGAATTTCATGGATCAACGCGTGAAAAACCATGGCTTTTCTTCAACTCTTTGGGGCACCAACCCGGTAGGTTGAATGTGGTTAAGCCATGTTGAAGAAGCATGTTGAAAGTGAACTGGGAGATCATACGCAAGATGATTGAGGGTGACCAAGACCATGTCTGGGATGATCGAATTGATGGCTTTCAAGCACCAGCAAAGGCTCACTGGCTCACTGATGCGAAACCAATGAACTGGGCGCCCAGATCGCCAGTTTTCCTTCCTGAGCAGGAGATCCGTGAGAATTCCAAGCAGATTGCGGCCGACGTGGCTTCGAATGTCGAGGACTTGGAGAAGGTGAGGCTGTGCCAGGGCCAGGGGTGGCATAGGATCAAGGCCCCAGGCTGCACTGTCAATCTGCCGTCACCCGGCATCACATCCTACAAGCTATCAGGAATCCAGGGAGGGGGCATCCTCAGTTTTTGGGACATCTCACAGGGCAATCTGATGGGGAGAAACCGGGGAAAACTTTCTAAAATCCTGAATCCGCAATGGACAGAGAAGTTGGGATGTTTACATATGGTGAGCATCCCCCAAATCACCAAACTGGTCGACCTGTTGGGATGTGAACTGCTAGCCCTCTTTTAGATAGTTGATCAAGAGGGAAACCTTGCTGGAGAACTTTGGCGAATTGGGCTCCAACGTCAAAAGCTCCTATTGCTTTGATTGTTGGTTGGTTTGTTGGAAGCCACTTTTAGTACATATACCCAGCACTTTGGGATTATACCATCATCAGCTATAGCCATCATTATCATTGCTACTGTCATATTGCTCATTCACGATTCTTACCATTAATTGAACAAATGATTCAACGTGAAAGTCAAGATTCGAGTCATTATCACATGGTGGTTTCTCAAAATAGGGAACCCCAAGAATGGTTTGGTTGAACATCACTAAAAACCATTATTGATGGATGATTTGGGGGTCCCCTGTTGTGAGAAACACCCAATTGATCCAATCGTTTTTTTTTTCATTTTACGACAAAAATAATTCAACCTGACGATCCCACCATTGCTGGTTGGATGTCCGCCAAAGGCGGGGAGGAAGATCCAGAAGTCTTTCAACATTGCGGGCTGCCGCAGGCCATGCATAGCAGTCATTGCTGCAGGCTGTGAGTCAAGCCACTGCCAAAAAAAGGGGGAAGCAAACACCCCTACAATGAGACTAGCGGCTGGTTTTTTGGGGATGTGAACAACCAGTGGTTTCTTGATCCAGAACCAGCGTTCAGTATTTATTGAAGCCGTTGTTTCGCATGATTGGTTGTGTCAGCAACCATCAGGAACTATCAGAAACTGCGCCAAAATTTTGCTCATGACACAGATGGGTCACGGCTTGGGCGAGCAATGGTAAGCTCTAGTTCGTTATCACCAAGATGAGAAGGTATCATGTGACCACCATCGTGCAGAAGCCCATAATTAGTGTATCTAAAAATATCGTTCAGCAATGTTCTCCTGCGATTCATTCGGGTGAGGCACATGTGCCTAGCAGCTGGTAGAAACCTTTCTGAGCTGAGATTTGGAAATGCCTGCGTTGAGGCATTTTTTTGCTGGCACCTGGATAAGAGGCAGGACCTTGCAGTGCGATCTGAGTATCCAACCATGAACTACCACTAGCAAGCCGATTCATAGCTGATGAATAGTGAGTTGATGGTTGATGCTTCTGGTTCCTAAATGATTAGTTAGTGGTTGATACTTAATCATTGGTTCATAGATGGTTCATTCATGGTGGATGATGGCTGATGGGACCTCCATCTTATTAGCAGGTGATCTTATTGACGGCTAGATGCCTCATTGTGATAGATCCTTTTATTTGACCATCAATTAACCATCAATTCGGGATAAACTAACCACTAGTAACCACTACAGTATGAGAATAGCTCCGCATGTTCCATGAAGGGCCGTCCAGTACAGTCTTTGGTTTGCCAGATGTGGGGGGGTATTCTTTTTCAGGGAATGAATACATGGGAACTGTGAACCGTTGGCTTCGATCTGTCATCCTTTGTCCAAATACTCGAGTGACATGTGGTCGAATCAGTGGATCCATAAAATGGAGTGGTCATCTTGGGGACTGGTGAACCCAGCTACCCGGCAGTCCGAATTGACCCACCAGTTGTGAAGGAAAGCTCCGGCTGGGGGTACACCGCTGAGAGTCGTCGCAGGTTCGCTCGGATGTGACCTTTCGGCAGGCCGCGGAGGGCAGGGAATTACGAAAGTGAAAATTTCTCTTTTCACAACAGACTAGAACACTAGGCGGAAGGAAGTTGGATCCAGTTGGATGAGATGTGCTCAGATCTGGAACTTCGCGGAAAGCACGATGTCTTCCCGGAGTGATGTAGAGCAGAGGATCTGAAGCCTTCCACGCACTGGTTGAACTGCAGCGGGTTTAAGGATGTTAAGTAGAACCTGCAGGAACATGTCACCATGTCACCAAGTCAATTCAGTACCCTCATGTGGCAATTTCATGGATAGTTTGCCTGACCAAGGATTCTGTTGAAACCATTTGCTTTACAGAGATACATTGGTCAGAAGCCCATGAGTACTGAGAAATTGGAAGCACAAACAGGTCGTAATACGAAGTTGTAATGTTCACGTTTCTTTCCCTGGCTTCCTGATATGGAACGTCAACGGGCCTGCTTCGAATGGTCGGCGCTAGCTGCGGAGCTTGTGAGCAAGCGCTTGCTGCTGAAGGAATCAGCCCGTGAACAGCTGAAGGAATCAGCCCGTGAACAAGGACAGGTTCCAGTTTTTCCCGGACATGGTGGTTCCTGAATGGTTTTACAGCGGGTTGTCCTGGTGAATAATAGCGGTTAATAGATGATAATCACCAACAATCACGGTTGAACAACTACTAACATGGTGATTTCTCAAAATTGGGAACCCAAAAAATGGTCGGTTTCTGATGACAAATGATTATGAATGGATGATTTGGGGGGTCCCCTATTTCGAGAAACGCCCATATTTCAATCAATTCAAATCACATATGCTGTGCTGCAGTGTTTTTTCCACATCAATTTACTTCGAACTTGGAGAAATGAGTTCAGTCAAACCTGCATAGCCGGAGCATCTCCAAACTTGGCTCGCTAGAATCACCAGAATCTCACTCCTCTTTGCGAGTGCAGTATTCAAAGGTTCACATCTGTATAACATTGAACTCGTACAGATTCAACAGCGTAGTCATGTTGAGCATTTGCTAAGCAAGCCTACTATTCGAGATCTGGAAATTTGGATGGATGAGTCATATACTTGCCACAACACTTTAAGTCGAATCGGATGGCCACTTGACAGTTGCCAAATTGCTTTCAGCGTGGGCATCTTCGACAGAAAAACCACGTGGGAAGTGTTCAACTTACATCAGCTGGCATGTAGCGACCTCTGTGCGAAACACTTCTGGAGAATGAACCCGAAAGGTGCCCTGGAACAGAGTGATCCAACATCAAGCTCCTCCATAAGTCTGAAAACACTTTGAAGCAAAATATGATAAGGAACATTGTGAATACTTATTCCGTAAACATAGACCCTAGATTGCACACCAGATTTCAAAAAGCACAGTTTGTTGAAGCGGCCGAGTTCTTTTGGTAGGCTCGGAGGGACAAGATTGTCAAATACGAACAATCTTTCATTGGTGCCCTGAGTGGCTACCCCCAACGCGCAGATTTGGCATGCACGGTGTGCGAGCAGGCCGTGCAGCAGTACCCTCTTTGTCAAAGCACCTGTAGATGATATATGAGGGCGTAGTGGTTTGATGATTGTTGTTGGGGGTTCTTCAAACCACGAGCAAGCATCATTACCCTCTAGCAATCAACAAAGCGCTATATGTGCGGAAAAAGCTGGCCAAACCTGTTGGTCGCGCCGAGTCAACCAAAGTTCTCACTGCACTAAATTACTGTACATTCTTCGCCAAAATCCAAGTTTAACCAAAACTATCACCTCTAGTCAAGAAAGTGGGTCATTGCCATCGCAAAGTTTATCGCAATTTGCGTGCACTAGCCGTACCTAGTCAACAGAAATTGTTCAGACAATTTGCGCGCATTAACAACATGTGCAAAACTATCCTAGCCGTACACACTCAATGATTCGGGTGAACACATGCAGCGCAAGTCGTGCCAAAACTGACCAGACAACTCAATTGGAGCATCCATGGATCTTCCAGAAATCATCCATCATTTCTGAACGCACAGAGGATGGATGTCTGATAAGTGGAGGTTCTGCGAATGACAACAGTGGAGCTGCCATCATAGGTCCCAAAAGCTGATGGTCGGACAGGTTGAACGAAAGAAAAAGAGTGCCTGGCTGGTCGGTTAGTTCTTCCAAGTGCTGGTTTGAACTCTTGTTTTGAAACCTTGGTGCTGCCGGTTTACTCTCTGACTTCTTGAATCTTCATGTGGTTTCCCTAGTTCAAGCTGTTGCTGGCTTTTGCTTCTT
This sequence comes from Symbiodinium kawagutii, assembly GCA_009767595.1. Lineage (NCBI taxonomy): Eukaryota > Dinophyceae > Suessiales > Symbiodiniaceae > Symbiodinium > Symbiodinium kawagutii. The sequence goes on from VSDK01009906.1 coordinate 296,803, forward strand.
CCCCTTGATCTTGTGCTGGTTTGAGCTTTTGATTCAATCCTTGACACCATTATAAAGCTCGGCTTTTTTCAGCGCCTTTAAAGTTCAAGCGGCTTCCAGGGTTTCCAAGTTCCCAACACAGTTTTGTCAAAGGACGGCAGACGGCATTTTTCTTGATATAACACCTCAACACTACATGACATTGATAGGTTCGGAGAGCCTCCCAACAAACTCCAAGTTGCGAAAGCCGCTGAACGCCACCAAGTCCCCTTTCAAGCGATAGAATTCTAGAAGTGCGTGCGTGTCTTTGGGCGGAGTTTGGCGCTACTTTTGGCAGGTGCTGTGCTTCTGTCTGGGCGAAGAAAGATGATAGAAAGAGTTGCCAAAGGCAAGACTTGTCAAGAGCAAGAGCTGTCAAGACGAAGGGTTGTCCAGAGAATCAAATGTCAAGAGAAAGAGCCTTGAAGAGCAAGAAGCGTGAAGAAATAGCCGTCGCAGCATTGTTTGAGGGGAGGTAGGTAAATTTGTCAGAGATAGGGGTACGAACCGTGATTGAGGAAAACGCGAGGGAGAAAGAGGAGGAGGCGGGAAGGCTGACATACACACACACAAAGACGTGCGGACATCGGCAGCAAAAAAAATAGCAGCAGCAGCAAGAGCAAGAACAGTAACAGTAGCAACACATCAACAAGAAGGAGAAGAAGAAGAACAGCAACAACAGCACATGTCAGATTCGACAAGACTATCAACACCACTACCAACAACAACCACCACGACGACGACGACGACGACAACAACAACAACAACAACAACAACAAGGCGACGACGACAACAACAACAACAACAAGGCGACGACGACAACAACAACAACAACAAGGCGACGACGACAACAACAACAACAACAAGGCGACGACGACAACAACAACAACAACAAGGCGACGACGACAACAACAACAACAACAAGGCAACGACGACGACGACGACAAGAACAAAAACACAATCACCACCGCCACCACCGCCACCACCACCACAACCACCACCAGCAACATTGACGACGACAACAACAACAACAACAACAGCAACAACAACAATGGCGACGACGACACTAACAAAGGCGACGACAAGAAGACAATCATCAACAACAACAAGAAGCAACAACAACAAGGGCGACGACAACAACAACGGCGACGACAAGAAGACAATCATCAACAACAACAAGAAGCAACAACAACAAGGGCGACGACAACAACAACGGCGACGACAAGAAGACAATCATCAACAACAACAAGAAGCAACAACAACAAGGGCGACGACAACAACAACGGCGACGACAAGAAGACAATCATCAACAACAACATCGACGACAACAACAACAAGCAGCAAAAACCATGTTCCGAGATCGCTGAACATGCATTCTTCAACTCCTTCCTGTCCACCTTGCAGCCCCAACGCAGGAGAGCGGCAAGGCCCAGGACAGAACCGACAGTTCGCTGGAGAAGAGGTAGCCAGCGAAGAAGGGCTCCGTTGGTTGGCAGAGACCCTTGGCTTCGATTGTTGACAGCTCGCCCTGGTGCAGATTTCTTGTTGCGCAGAACTCGCCCGGTCCCAAATGCGTCAGTCGATTCTGCTGGATGTAAGCATTGGACCGACCAGTCAGTGTTTTTTTGCTGCAGCGCGGTGAGATATTTTCCCTGGCGACAAGCCACGCAATCTGCAGCCATGTTTGGAGCAGTTTGGTTTGCCACATAAAGGGTTGAAGCGGCTTATGTTCACTAGATCTCTTTTATAGAGAATGTATGGCTGGATGAGTTTCATCGGCAACAATTTAGTTGAAGAGCTTGGGGAGCATCGCTTCGGGCTTCTAAAGCCGCACGGAGCCTTTTGTGCCAAGCATGTTGCTGGAGCTGTGTTGCGAGCTATGCCCCCGCCATCCTTGGCACAGACTGTCATGTACTGTTGGTGCAAAGACTATCAAAGAAGGGTGATGGCGTTGGTCCCTCAATGGGTTTCCTCAAATTTGACCGACCAGTCAGTGTCCCTTTTGCTGCAAGTCAAGTGTGGTGAGATATTTTCCCCCGCGATAAGCCAGACTGTCTCCAACCATGTTTGGAGCAGTTTGCCAAATAAACGGTTGAAACGCCTTATGTTCTCTAGATCTCTTTTCTAGAAAATTTATGGCTGGATTAGTTTTGCCGATGGCAATGTAGCTGAAGAGCTTGGGCAGCAGCGCTTCGGGTTTGTAAAGCCGCACGGAGCCTTTCGGGCCAAACATGTTGTTGGAGCTGTGTTGCGGCCTCGCACACCTCTGTCCAGACCATGAGAGCACCTGCGCTGGTGCCATTGCCTGTTTGTTTTTCAAGTACCATTGGTGCAAGACCATCAAAGACGCATGATGGCGTCGGTCCCTCAATGGGTTTCCCAAAGCTTGCCTGGTAGGAGCAGTGCTGACCATGGAAGCACCAAATCAGTTTGAACTCCGGTTGAATGCCCATATTTGAAGAAACAATCTCCTTGCACTTGGGCCAAGCAAAACTGCTTGAGCTACTTCAACTGACATGTGCACTTTGCGTGTGGCAACATGTGCACGTCAGTTACCTATGTGAATGACTGATGTGTGAGGGTTTGGCCGCAAAGATTCCGTTGAATTTTCGCATGAGCAAAGCAGAGTTCTTCGCTCTCAACATTGCGTCTGGCTGGACCTTACTGATGGGGCTGGCGGCCAGCCAACCTCCTCAGCGACGTTCGCCAACCCAGGACCTCCAAATGTGCTTGTACCCTTGGTGCCAAGACCATGAAAGAAGGGTGATGGCGTCCTGTCAATGGGTTTCCACTGACCATGGATATTCTGATCAAATCTGTTTGAACTCCTTTACTAGCCACACTTGAAGATGCTTGAACAATCTCCTTGCACTTGGGCCAAGCAAAACAGCCTGAGCTACTTCAGCTGAGATGTCCACTTTGCGTGTGGCAACAAGTGCAGGTCAGTCGCCCATGACTGATCTGTGAGGGTCTGCTCGCAAAAATAACCATCACATTTTCGTTGAACATGGAGATCAGGCCATCAATATGTAGAGCAAAAAAAATGGTATGCTTTTGCAGGACTTGTCTGTGGTAGTTTGGAAAACTTGAGGCGACGCTAGTTTGGTACCAAAGCCTTCGATCCATAGGCAATGACTTTTTGCAACCCAGCAGGTGTCAGGTTGTTTCTCAGATGTCGAACCCCTCAATGTTTTGCAAAGGTTTGGAGCACTGTGCAGATGGCTCCAGCAGTCTGCGTCGAGTGGATCTCCTTGTTGTTGGATGTGCTTTCTCAGCAGTGAAGCTGAAGAACTTGGGTACCAGGGTTTCAGGTACGTGACGCGGCGTTGACTTTGTTTTCTTTGTCGGGCCAAGCATGTTGTTCAGGGCCCATGAAAATGCCACAAGTGCTGAAGAAAACAATGTTGATAGATGTGCTGCCATTTTACCATGGATTTGCTTTTCTATGCGATGCGTCAGGTTGGCTGTCGCTCAATCAACAATCTTCATGATTCTTCAACGGCACTAAGGAGTCTGGCTGGCAGCCGGACCCCTTAGCAAAGTCCCCACACAAAGAAGTTGGGTTGCCTTCAATCATTCCATTTCGAAGACATTGCGTCCGGCTGGACCTTACTGATGGGGCTGGCGGCCAGCCAACCTCCTCAGCGACGTTCGCCAACCCAGGACCTCCAAATGTGCTATTTCCAACTCAGGTTTTTACGTAGACTTGCCACTGATGTTGTAACGCTGGCTCAACATGGTTGTCGGCATTTTCGTTGGGAATGTTGTTCGCGCCGTGTTGCAAACTATGCCCCCGCCATCCTTGGCAGAGACTATCATGTACCGTTGGTGCAAAGACCATCAAAGAAGGATGATGGCGTCCTGTCAATGGGTTTCCACTGACCACGGATATTCTGATCAAATCTGTTTGAACTCCTTTACTGGCCACACTTGAAGATGCTTGAACAATCTCCTTGCACTTGGGCCAAGCAAAACAGCCTGAGCTACTTCAGCTGAGATGTCGCTGCTGCCAAGCTGCTTTTGCTGGAATGTTTTCTTTGAGAAATGATGAGCATGAGCCAACCAGAGTGCTGCGCTCTCAACATTGCTCGACGGCAGCGTCACTCGCGTGTCCAGATAGTTCACCAGATCTCTAGATTGCTGAATGAATTTGATCAGTAGCTGGGTAGCTGAAAATGTTTGGCAACATTGCTTCAGGTTTGTCAAGTGGCACCGGCTCTGACAGTCCAAAAGCAGGGCTTGCATCGTGCTGCAAGCTCCAAGCTTCCCACCCCAAAAAGCAGGGTTTGCAATGTGCTGCAAGCTCCAAGTATCTCACCGTTGCCAGACCGGAACGTGACAGTGTTGCCACGCTGCTTTTTCTGGATAGTTTTCTATGAAACTGATGAACATGAGCAAAGCAGAGTTCTTTGCTCTCAACATTGCTCGACAGCAGCGTCACTCGCGTGTCCAGATATATAGTTCACCTGATCTCTAGATTGCTGAATGAATTTGATCAGTAGCTGTGTAGCTGAAAATGTTTGGCAACATTGCTTCAGGTGTGTCAAGTGGCACCGGCTCTGACAGTCCAAAAGCAGAGTTTGCATCGTGCTGCAAGCTCCAAGCTTCCCACCCCAAGAAGCAGGGTTGGCAATGTGCTGCAAGCTCCAAGTATCCCACCGTTGCCAGACCGGAACGTTACAGTGTTGCCACGCTGCTTTTTCTGGAAAGTTTTCTTTGAAACTGATGAGCATGAGCAAACTAGAGTGCTTCCCTCTCATTGCTGCTTGCCAGCAGCATCACTCACGTGTCCAGAGAGTTCCCTGGATCCTTGACTGAATGAATTTTGATCAGCAGCTGTATAGTTGAAAAGTTTTGGCAACATTGCTTCAGGTTTGTCAAGTGGCACGGGCTCTGACAGTCCAAAAGCAGAGTTTGCGTCGTGCTGCAAGCTCCAACTATCCCACCGTTGTTGGACCAGAATTTTAGGATGTTGTCGGTGCTGCCAAGCTGCTTTTGGTGGAAAGTCTTTTTTGAGAAATGATGAGCATGAGCCAACCAGAGTGCTGCGCTCTCAACGTTGCTTGCCAGCAGCGTCACTCACGTGTCCAGACAGTTCACCAGATCTCTAGATTGCTGAATGAATTTGATCTGCAGCTGTGCAGTTGAGAATTTTATTGCTTCAGGTTTGTCAAGTGAGCTTTGTTCAAAACCTATGGGCCTGCATCGCGCAAGCGTTTTGCAAGCTTCGCGCAAGCATTTTGTTCGCGCAAGCTCGAGCAAGCATCTAATGCATTCTAGCAACATGCCTTGACCATGTCCCAAACAAATCTGAAATGCCCTCTGGCCTACACCGCGCAAGCAAAACCTTGGAAAATGAGACATTTCAATCCCCGCACAAGCTCGCGCAAGCAAACCTTAAGATAGACCCTTCGCGAAAGCAACGGTTGGGATGGCGCAAGCGCCGCGCAAGTGTTTGGCGCAAGCAGGAATAACTTCCATTAGATTTGAGAAGAGGTTTTGAACACTGCACAAGTGGCACCGGCTCTGACAGTCCAAAAGCAGAATTTGCACCGTGCTGCGCTTTTGCTGGAATGTTTTCCTTGAGAAGTGATGCGCATGAGCAAAGCAGAGTTCTTCGCTCTCAACATTGCTCGACAGCAGCGTCACTCTCAGTAGCTGTGTAGCTGAAAATTTCTGGCAACATTGCTTCAGGTTTGCCAAGTGGCACCGGCTCTGACAGTCCAAAAGCAGGGCTTGCATCGTGCTGCAAGCTCCAAGTATCCCACCCCAAAAAGCAGGGTTTGCAATGTGCTGCAAGCTCCAAGTATCTCACCGTTGCCAGACCGGAACGTCACAGTGTTGCCACGCTGCTTTTTCTGGAAAGTTTTCTTTGAAACTGATGAACATGAGCAAACCAGAGTGCTTCGCACTCATTGTTGCTTGTCAGCAGCATCACTCACGTGTCCAGACAGTTCACCTGATCTCTAGATTGCTGAATGAATTTGATCAGCAGCTGTGCAGTTGAGAATTTCATTGCTTCAGGTTTGCCAAGTGGCACCGGCTCTGACAGTCCAAAAGCAGGGCTTGCATCGTGCTGCAAGCTCCAAGTATCCCACCCCAAAAAGCAGGGTTTGCAATGTGCTGCAAGCTCCAAGTATCCCACCGTTGCCAGACCGGAACGTTACAGTGTTGCCACGCTGCTTTTTCTGGAAAGTTTTCTTTGAAACTGATGATAGACTGCTGAATGAATTGGATCAGCAGCTGTGCAGTTGAGAATTTTATTGCTTCAGGTTTGTCAAGTGGCACGGGCTCTGACAGTCCAAAAGCAGAGTTTGCATGGTGCTTCAAGCTCGAAGTTTCCCACCATTGCTTAACCATGATTTTGGGGCGTGCTCGTTGCTGCCAAGTCGCTTTTGCTGGAATGTTTTCCTTGAGAAGTGATACGCATGAGCAAAGAAGAGTTCTTCGCTCTCAACGTTGCGTCCGGCTGGACCTTACTGATGGGGCTGGCGGCCAGCCAACCTCCTCAGCGACGTTCGCCAACCCAGGACCTCCAAATGTGCTATTTCCAACTCAGGTTTTTACGTAGACTTGCCACTGATGTTGTAACGCTGGCTCAACACGGTTGTCGGCATTTTCGTAGGCCCTGTTGTTTGCGCCGTGTTGCAAACTATGCCCCCGCCATCCTTGGCAGAGACTATCATGTACCGTTGGTGCAAAGACCATCAAAGAAGGGTGATGGCGTCCTGTCAATGGGTTTCCACTGACCACGGATATTCTGATCAAATCTGTTTGAACTCCTTTACTGGCCACACTTGAAGATACTTGAACAATCTCCTTGCATTTGGGCCAAGCAAAACAGCCTGAGCTACTTCAGCTGAGATGTCGCTGCTGCCAAGCTGCTTTTGCTGGAATGTTTCCTTTGAGAAATGATGAGCATGAGCCAACCAGAGTGCTGCGCTCTCAACGTTGCTTGCCAGCAGCGTCACTCACGTGTCCAGACAGTTCACCAGATCTCTAGATTGCTGAATGAATTTGATCTGCAGCTGTGCAGTTGAGAATTTTATTGCTTCAGGTTTGTCAAGTGAGCCACTACCAAAACCTCCAAGTAAACGTTTTGAATGGATGTTAACCTGAGATGGCTCCGCGAAAGCCAAAACCTGCATCGCGCAAGCTTGTGCAAGCCTTCGCGAAAGGCACCGAAAGAAGAAGCTTTCGCGAAAGCGAATCTAGATGATTGTAGTTTGGAGACGCGTAAGCTCCGCGAAAGCAAAACGTACAAAAACCCTTGCGCGTAAGCTAAAACCCTGCGCGCGTAAGCATCGCGTAAGCGCCGCGCAGGTATCAAAAAAGTATAATGGAATTAATAAAGGGCTTTGGCCACAGCTCAAGTGGCACTGGCTCTGAAAGTCCAAAAGCAGAATTTGCACCGTGCTGAAAGCTCCAAGTATCCCACCATTGCCGGACCACATTGTTAGGGCGTTGTTGTTGCTGCCAAGCTGCTTTTGCTGGAAAGTTTTTTGTGAGGATTTATGAACATGAGCAAACCAGAGTGCTTCGCTCTCAACATTGCTTGCCAGACGCGTCACTCGCATGTCCAGATAGTTCACCTGATCTCTAGATTGCTGAATGAGTTTGATCAGTGGCGGTGTAAAGTGTAGTTGAGAATTTTTGGCAACATTGCTTCAGGTTTGTCAAGTGGCACCAGCTCTGACAGTCCAAAAGCAGAGTTTGCATCGTGCGGCAAGCTCCAAGTATCTCACCGTTGCCGGACCAGAATGTTGCAGTCAGTGATAGAAATCCGTTAAATAGCTTGGGGGGCAAGAAATCCGGGTTTGCGAATTTTTGCAAGGACTTGCTCCCTTTTGATGCGTTTCGCGCCCGCGTGTGCAGGTGGTTTCATTGTTGCGCCCAAAATCAGTGTACAGATGATTGTCCATCATGCCTTTCAGCGTGTACGTTTCAAACCCAAGATCTCATACCCAGGCATGGGCCAGCGTAAGACTGATCCACAACTGCTGAGGTTCCCATAAATGGAAGGTGAAGGTCCACTTAGCATTCCAAACAGCGAGAATGGAAGGGAAAGCACTCTTTTTGCTGGAATGGGTCGGTTTCATTTCTGTTCATTCGTTTTGATCAAAAGTGCGTCAAAGAACCAAACTAGCAGAAAATCTTGGCTGGGCGGAGGTCCAAGTCCACATACCGCGGAAGCCGTTATGGCGCGCCAGTGTTTAGCCACGACCTGTGCGCAACGTCTTCTTTTCGTGTCCGCAAAAGTGTCTGTGTTTCGGCTGTCCATTCCTGGCGATGCACAACTGAGTGCTGCTACCTTTGTGCCGTATGTGCCCCGCAAAAATCATTCTGGAATGCCGGGCCTATGTTGCGTGCCAAGAAGATCCAACTTGAAGAAACCATAGATCACAATCGCAAGCTGTAACAGCATGCGGAACTTCACCACGCAGCCTTTTCGCTTCAGGAACCACGATGCTTGGTTTCCTTAGTTGAGCAACTTTTTTTTGATGCAGCAGAGGGTGGCGTGGAGTAGCCTACTACATGCCAGCGGGATGTTTGCCAATAGGCTGTAAAAGTAGCATTGCAGATGCTTGACCCAGAGTTGGGCCATAGATTCTTCTGTCGACCAAATCAAACATGTACTGTAGCCGTGACCGGATGATAGATTTGGAAGTAAAGATTTGTAAAGACAATCATTTTGGTACTTGTCTGTAGATTCGTTGGAACATAATATGGCTCAAGGACTGGCACTGATTGACTGTGTCTTGCTGTTTTGTTGGCCAACCCGGGCGCTCAGGACGGAGACTCTGGAAACTTCAGAGCGGTGCCAAGATGCCGATGTTTGGGACATTTTCCTTTTCAACAAGGAGGTGTGATGCGGCAGCATTGGCGGCGCAAGTTTCAAAAAGAACTGCGCAGCAAGCAGGGCATGAAATTGAATGCAGCATCTGTTTGGTTTGAGATAGAAGGTTCCGACTCAAAGTAACGTTGACATGAGCCAAGGGCAGAATCAATCAACAAACAGGCAAATGTTGAGACGCAATGAATATATCATGGGCGGTTTTCAGAACGCTTTTTATGAGAATATGTTTCCAAAGTTTTGGGCAGACCAGGCTTGCCAGGGCCAGGGCCTTCCCATTACGAATTCATAACCGTCATCATCGTCACCATCACCATGCCGCTGCAGCTCTCACCCCAAATCGAGCACGAGTCGGGACTTGTTGAACCATGCTGAGATGAACTATATAGCTATCATGTCTGTTGGGTATATATTTGACGAATATTACTTTGATGGTAGTAAATACTTGTTGTTGGTATGCGAAAATTGGATAGGCTGATTGCTATTAAGATGTTGCATTACTTAGCCCATTCTTTAGACTCTTGGGGACCTTTTTGTTGAACCACGCTGAGATGAACTATATAGCTATCATGTCTGTTGGGCATACTTGACGAACATTACTTTGATGGTCGTAAATACTTGTTGTTGGTATGCGAAAATTGGATAGGCTGACTGCTATTAAGATGTTGCATTACTTAGCCCATTCTTTAGACTCTTGGGGACCTTTTTGTAAATGGGTAAATTCTGATGCGTAGAAGTTACGCATGTCGCGAACTCTGGCTGTATTGAATTGGTCGAAAGGTTATATCATCACTAGCAGTCACAAAAACCTTTATTCGCCAGTTACCAACCACAAAACAACCCGATTTCAACCATGAATTAAAGATTAAGCAACCATTAACCAACCATCAACCAACCATTACGCAACCATTCACCAACCATTAACCAACTATTAATCACTCCTTAATCAACTTTTAATCAACCATCCTGAGCCCCTGGTCAACCATCAACCGCTTCACCACTGCCAGGCCAGCCTGGGTGTGAACTCGGACCTATCGATGCCCATGGAAACTCCAAGGATGGGTCAGGATGTGGTGTGGTATGTCCCCACCCCCAAAGCCACTACAGTAAAATCTCGATCTTTCTGGTACACGATCCTGTCGCGTGGATCCATCATAGAAATCGATGCTTTGCTGATTGGAAATTGGTGATATTTAGCGCAAGCATAGGTGAGTTTACCAGGGAGTAGCAGGGAAAGTATCTATTTTTGGGCCATGGACAAGCCTATGCTGGGAGTTCTTGAACATTAAAAGAAGGTGCGGGTTCAGGGGCATGGTTGCAAGCAGGAGGTTTCAAGCACATGGAGATCGACTGGTGGCGTGGCATGTTGTGGCTAGTTGCCTTCAAGAGATGGTGGTTTCCCAAAATGTGGGCCTGCCAAGATGGTTGGTTTACTCTACTGTAGATGATACGGGATGATTTGGGGGGCACGCCTATGACTTGAGAAACCCCCATATGGATCCATATAGTGGCCGTGTTGTGCCTATGAGGCGTCAGAACAAGCAGAGCTCGTTGGACAGGCACCGTTCCAGCTTGGGAGGGCGGGGCCTGTCAGGCTTTGAAACCCAGTTATTTCCCCGGTTTTCTGAGCGAAAGCCAAGATATCTTTGGGATGGTGATTCATGAGGGTTAGTGGATTTGGTGATTGATTCAACTTCATGAGGGTTAATTCATGGTGGTTAATCTCACCACATAATTTTTGAAAGCCACAGCCATCAACATTGTGATAATCCCCTTCATCAACATGGGTCGTCTCTTGAAACGGCCACCAAATCATGCAATATCAACGATCCATAGTCATAATCGTGCTTGGGAAACACCAGCAGAAATCTGGATCTGAAAATATCCTTCAGCAATTTTCTCCAACAATTCTTTCGGGTTACCTGGCAGCAGGTAGAAACCCAGAGCCGAGATTTGGAAGTGCCTGCTGTGGAGGCAATGGTGTGCTGGCACCTGGATTCGAAGAGGAAGGCCATCGGTATCCAACCATGAACTACCAATAGCAAGCTGATTTATAGCTGATGAATAGTGAGTTGATGGTTGATTAATGGTTCCTTAATGATTAGTTCGTGGCTGATGCTGAATCATTGGTTCATATAATTCATTCATGTTGGAAGATGGTTGATAGGACCTCCCAGCTTATGAGCAGGTGATTTTATTGACAGCTGAATGCCTCATTGTGATAAGTCTTTATATTTGACCATGAACTAAGCATCAATTAAGGATAAACTAACCACTAGCAAACACTTTGAGAATAGCTCCCCGTGTTCCATGAAGGGCCGTCTAGTACAGTCTTTGGTTTGCCAGATGTGGGGGGTATTAATATGTATTCAGAAAGGGACGCTGTGCGCCCGTGGGTTTTTCATGTTTTTGGTGAGAATTGAATAAGCTCCCTCCCATTAAGAAGGTAATAATTAACCCAAAAAACACTAAAGATTTCAGGAGAATTCCTCAAGTACTTGTATGTGTCAAAATTCTTTGGTGTTTTTGGTGTTTTTTGGTGTTTTTGGTGTCAATTAAATAGGGCCCCTCCCATTATATAGGCAATAATTGACACCAAAAACACCGAAAACACCAAAACACCAAAGATTTCAGGAGAATTCCCCACATACCAGCATTTGTCCAAACTATTTGGTGCTTTTAGCATTGCGCCCTCAAACTTAATTATAGCCTGTTAACTACAGCCTCTTGAATTAAGGCATACATCAAGATGACCTACTTAGCTATCGCCTATTTGATTAAGGCCTATTTAATGACTGTATCGCCTATTTACTTAGGGCCTGTTTAATGCTTGTATAGTCTATTTAAGTAGGGTCCATTCAGTGACATTATGGCCTATTGAACAAGGCATGGCAAAAAAACTAACATGCAGACTTATTTGACCAGATCCACTACAAAGCCTTCCATACATATGCATACATGAATATTGACATTAAGCATTTACTAAATATCACCTTCATATTACTGCACCTTTGCAAATTTCAAAAAACCAGTGTTTCTATTGGAAATGCCACGGGCGCAGGGCGTCCCCCTCTCTATGTATTATGTGGTATTTTTTCAAGGAAGACCATGAAACAGTTGGCTTCGATCTATCATCCTTTGTCCAAAAACTGGAGCAACATGTGGTCTAAGCAGTAGTGGACCCACATGGACCCACGGGTTCGAGTAGAACCTGGTCATCTTGGGGACTGGTGAACCGAGCTACCCAGCAGTCCGAACTGACCCACCAGTTGTGAACGAAGGCTGCGGCTGGGGGTACACCGCGGACAAGTCGCAGGTTTGCTTAGATGTGACCTTTCAGCAGGCCGCGGAGGGCAGTGAATTACGAAAGCGAAAACACTCTTTTTACAACAGACGAGAACACTAGGCCGAAGGAACTTGGATGCATTGTGCTCAGATCTGGAACTTCGCGGAAACCATGATGTCTTCGCGGAGTGATGTAGAGCAGAGGATTTAAAGCCTTCCAATCTTCCATGTACTGGTTGAACTGCAGCGGTTTAAGGATGGTAAGTAGAACCTGCAGGAACATGTCATCATATATGTCACCAAGTAAATTCAGCACCCTCATGTGGGAGTTACTTGGATAGTTCTCCTGACCGAGCAAGGATTGCGTGAAAACCATTTGCTTCACTAAGATGCATGTGTCAGAAGCCCATGAGTAGGAGTACTGAGAAGCAATTGTAAGCACAAACAGGTTGCAATACGAAGTTGTGATGTTCACTTCTTTCTGTCCCTGGCCTCCCGTCATGGAGCGACAGCGGGCCTGCTTCGAATGGTCGGCGCTAGCTGCGGAACTTGTGAGCAAGCGCTTGGTGCTGAAGGCTGCAGATCGTGAACAAGGACAGGGTCTATTTTTCCCGGGTGTGGTGGTTTCTCAAAATTGGGAACCCTAAAAATGGTTGGTTTCTGATGAACAATGATTATGAGTGGATGATTTTGCGGGGTCCCCTATTTTAAACACCAATATTTCAATCTATTCAAATCACATATGCTGCGCTGCAGTGTTTTTTATTTTTTTTGTTCCACATCAATTTAGTTCGAGCTCCGGGAAATGAGTTCAGTCAAACCTGCATAACCGGAGCATCTCTAAACTTGCCTCGCTAGAGTCACCAGAATCTCACTCCTCTTTGCGATGGCAGTATTCAAAGGTTCAAATTTTGTGAAAGATTGAACTCGTAAGATTCAACAGGGTAGTCATGTTGAGGTGTTGCTAAGCAAGCCCACTATTCTGGATCTAGAAATTTGGATGGATTAGTCATACCTGCCACAACACTGTAAGTCGAATTGGATGGCCACTCGACAGTTTCGAAATTGCTTTCGACGTGGGCATCTTCGACAGAAAAAACACGCGAAACACGTGGGAAGTGTTCAACTTACATCAGCTGGTATGTAGCGACCTCTGTGCGAGACACTTCCGGAGAATGAAACCGAAAGGTGCCCTGCGAACAGAGTCGAGTGATCCGATGTCAAGCTCTTCGGTAAGTCCGAAAACACTTTGAAGCAATATGTGATAAGGAATATTGTGAACATGCGGTAAACATAGACCCTAGATGGCACAACAGATTTCAAAAGCACAGTTTGCGTTTTTCTTTGTAGGCTCGGAGGGACAAGATTGTCAAATACGAACAATCATTCATTGGTGCCCTGAGGGGCTAGGACACCCCCAGTGCACAGATTTTGCATTCACAGTCTGTGAGCAGGCCGTGCAGCAGTACCCTCTTTGCCAAAGCACCTGTAGATGATATGAGGGCGTAGTGGTTTGATGCTTATTATTGAGGGTTCATCAAAACCACCATCAAGCATCATTACCCTCTAGCAATCAACAAAGTGCTATAGAAAAAGCTGGCCAAACCTGTTAGTCGTGCCGAGTCAACCAAAGTTCTCACTGCATTTAATTATTCGTCAAGATATGTCAAGATCAAAGTTTAACCAAAGCAATCACCTTTAGTCAACAAAGTTGGTCATTGCGCTCGCAAAGTTTATCGCAATTTGCGTGGACTGGCCGTACCTAGTCAACAGAAATGCTTCAGACAATTTGCGCGCGTTAACAACATGCGCAAAACTATCCTAATCGTACATATCCAATGATTCGGGTGAACACGTGCAGCGCAAGTCGTGCCAAAACTGACTAGAGAACTCAATTGGAACATCCATGGATCTTCCAGAAAGCATCCATCATTTCTGAACGCACAGAGGATGGATGTCTGATGAGTGGAGGTTCTGCGAATGACAACTGTGGAGCTGCCAACATAGCAAGGAAGGTCCTGAAAGCTGATGGTCGGACAGGTTGAACGAAGGAAAAAGAGTGCCTGGCCGGTCAGTTCTTCCAAGTACTGGTTTGGACTCTTGTTTTGAACCCTTGGTGCTGCCGGTTTACTCTCTGGCTTCTTGAGTCTTCATGTGGTTTCCCTAGCTCGAGCTGTTGCTGGCTTTTGCTTCTTCCCCTTGATCTTGTGCTGGTTTGAGCTTTTGATTCAATCCTTGACACCGTTGTAAAGCTCGGCTTTTTCAGGCCTTCAAAGTTGAAGCGGCTTCCAGGGTTTCCAAGTTCCCAAAACTGTTTTGTCAAAGGGCGGCAGATAGCATTTTTCTTGATATGACGCCTCAACACTACAAAATATTGATACGTTGGAAAGCCTCCCAACAAACTCCAAGTTGTGAAAGCCCTTGAACGCCACCAAGTCTCTTCTCAAGCGCTAGAATTCTAGAAGTGTGTGTGTTTCTTTGGGCGGAGTTTGGCGTTACTTTTGGCAGGTGCTGCGCTTCTGTCCGGGCGAAGAAAGATGGTAGAAGGAGTTGCCCCGGGCAAGAGCTGTGAAGAGCAAGAGCTGTCAAGAGCAAGAGCTGTCAGGAGGAAGGGTTGTCCGCAGAATCAAATGTGAAGAGAAAGAGCCGTGAAGAGTAAGAAATGTGAAGAAATGGCTGCCTTCGCGGCATTGTCTGAGTCGCCACAAGCCTGGTTGAGGAAAGTTAATCTATTAGAGATAGGGGTACGAACCGTGATTGAGGAAAAGGCGAGGGAGGAAGAGGAGGAGGGAAGGACAACACACAAAGAAGTTCGGACGTCCCACATAAATAGCAGGAGCAACAAGAGCGAGAACAGCAGCAACACATCAACAACAACGACGACAACAACGAAGACACATATCCGATTCAACGAGAACAAGAACAAGAACGACAACAACAACAACAACAACAACAACAACAACAACAACAACAACAATAACAACAAGAAAAATACAAAGACGATACACTTGTCTTTTTCCTTTCTCCCTTCAATACTGAAGACACTACGACAATAGACCAGTTGTTGGTCCAGAACCCCCCTCTATAACAGCATTTCCGTGAACGGGTCCTTCGTAATGGTGTGTTCCAGGAGGCCCCCGCGAAGTAACAACCTGAGGGGCAGTGCTTGTGTTCTTCATTCATGGATCATTTAAATCTGTCTTTCACTTTTTTTCAGGCGACGCGAAGGCTTTTCTGCTGAGCCCAGCATGATTGTCAGCACGGACAATTTTCATGCCGACAGGCAAGTCTCCATGGATCACCGGGAAAGCCACATGATTCATTGGTTGCGCTCCCTCAAAAAGAACCACGGGTCCTTTGTTTTTTCGTTTGGAACCTAGATCACCAAAACCATTCCACAAACCATGTTTGCAGCATCATGCCTTTTGTAAACAGATCTGAGACTCCGCCAACTCATTGCCCATTCACGAAAATCCAATTGACCTTTCCAACAAATTCTTAACTGGGATGATCACTCAACTTGCATTCAAACCATTCAGCTCTAAGACCAAAACAACGATATCGTTTTGCGTCTGGCACCCCCCGCCAGAAAAACAACCGCGGGTCCACTGTTCTCTGCTCTTCAAAAAACAAGAAGTTCAACGACATGACCAATTTTTGGCTTTACTGATTGTGCTGTTGTTTTATTGATGCTGCACAGAGAGAACCAAATACAATCCTTCCCAATTGACGTTTTTCAACCGGACACTTCTTTCTTGCCCATCACTTCTTCCTGCGCAAACCAAAGCAACAGCATAGGTACTTTTCAGCCTGCTCCCAAACAACCTGGGGTTAACTGGTCCTGTGTAATAGACTGTTCAGGGTGTAACCTAAGTATATACCTTGATGGGTCCTTTGTGAAAGGTTCTACCAACAGCAACAGCAACAACAACAACAACAACAGCAACAACAACAACAACAACAACAACAGCAACAACAACAACAGCAACAACAACAACAGCAACAACAACAACAACAACAACAACAACAACAACAACAGCCACAACAGCAACAACAACAGCCACAACAGCAACAACAACAACAGCAACAACAACAACAACAACGACCACCAAAGACCACCAACCAAAATCCAACCAACAATTTGCTCTCTCTCCCTCTCTCTCTCTGTGGCGCCAGCTTCTCAGGCTTCAGGCCTACCAGCTGTGATATGCTGTAATGGTGACCGCAAGAAGACAATCAACAAAAACAACAAGCAGCAAAGACCATGTTAGGAACTCATTGAAGATGTATCCAACTGCTTCCCGTGCCTGGAGGATCAACTGCAGTCCCAAAGAAGAGTGGCGAGGCGTGGTAGCTTCTGTACAGCCAGGAACAGACAGCTGTTCGTTGGAGAAGTGGTAGCCATCGAAGAAGGGCCCGGTTGATTCTTGGCAGAGACCTGCTACACTGTCCGAGATGCTCGTCTGGTTGGATCAGCGTAGTGCGTGCACCGTTTCCTGCTCTGTTGCGCGGAGATCAAAATCCCAAATGCATCAGTCGCTTCTGTTGTGGCAATCTAAAATATAATAGCAAACAAGAACACTTAAGGTATCATCAGCGTTTGTATGAAACAGTTTCCCAAGTGTCTTTTTTTGCTGCAAGTTAGGCGCGCTGAGATATTTTCCCGGCGACAAGCCAGACTATCTCCAACAATGTTTGGAACAGTTTGCCAAATAAACAACTAAATCTCTGTTATACAAAATGTATGGCTGGATGAGTTTCATCGGCAACAATTTAGTTGAAGAGTTTGGGCAGCATCGCTTCGGGTTTCTAAAGCCGCACGGACCCTTTTGGGCCAAGCATGTTGTTGGTGCTGTGTTACGAACTATACGTACCGTTGGTGCAAAAAAGAAACATCAAAGAAGGGTGATGGCGTGGGTCCCTCAAGGGGGGTCCTCAAGTTTGCCTGGTAGGATCAGTACTGACCATGCATGGTCTGGCCAAATCAGTTTGAACTCCCTTACTGCCCACGCATGAAGATGCTTGAACAATTTCCTTGCACTCGGGCCAAGCAAAACAGCCTGAGCTACTTCAGCTGAGATGTCCACTTTGCGTGTGGCAACATGTGCAGGTCAGTCGCCCATGACTGATCTGTGAGGGTCTGCCCGCAAAAAAATCCATCACATTTTCGTTGAACATGGATATCAGGCCATCACTATTCAGAGCAAAAAAATGGTATGTATTTTCAGGACTTGTCCGTGGTAGTTTGGAAAACTTGAGGCGACGCTAGTTTGGTACCAAAGCCTTCGATCCATAAGCAATGACTTTTTGCAACCCAGCAGGTGTCAGGTTGTTTCTCAGATGTCGAACCCCTCAATGTTTTGCAAAGGTCTGGGGCACTGTGCAGATTGAATGGCTCCAGCAGTCTACGTCGTCTAGATCTCCTTCTTGTTGGATGTGCTTTCTCAGCAGCAGTGAAGCTGAAGAACTTGGGTACCAACGTTTCTGGTACCTGACGCGGAGTTGACTTTGTTTTCGTTGTTGGGGCAAAGATGTTGTTTGCACAGTCAGTGTTGAAAACGGTGTCCGGGCATCCCTGGCCAAGACTGTTGAGACGCCGTCGTTGGTGCTAAGCGGGGTTTGCTCCAAAGCTCGGGTTTGCTCCAAAGCTCGGGTTGCGCAAGGTGATGTGCATGGAATGCGTTTCTTTTCAGCTTTGCCAAAATGTTCCTTTTTGTGCTGCTATTGCCCGTTTGTTTTTCATGTGGGAGTCGTCGTGCGGAAACCCACATAATGAATTCTGTAGGGAGATGTTTGATTAGAGCAGCGCGATTGGAAAATGCTGCATTGCGGTTGGCCGGCGATTGGACAGCGATTGGCCATGTTGGAATGCATAGGCTGGATCTGTATTATGTTAGATATCTTTGTTCTTCACCCTGAAAATGCCATCACACTAACAGCAATCCAAATATGTTACCGCAGATGCATGGAAAACAGTGCATCTCCAATTCCTTTTTGCTTATAGAAAGTTTCATTTGACAGCAAAACGGGAAAACACACGACCCAATCCGCGATTGGAGCGCGATTGGACAGCGATTAAAACCACTCCCAGCTTGAGCAATTGTCCAATTCCGTCTCTGTTGTGTTTCCCTTTTTCCTTTGCTTTTGGAGGAGGTATGTTCAAAAAAGGTCCTGCGGTTGGAATTCCTGGGACCGCGGTTGGAGCGCGATTGGCCGGCGATTGGGTTTGTTGCGGATGAAGCAATTTTGAGCAACCCCCATGTGCCATTGGTGCAAAAACCATCCAAGAAGGGTGATGGCGTGGGTCCTTCCAGGGGCGTCCTCAAGTTTGCCTGCTAGAATCAGTGCTGACCATGCATGGTCTACCCACATCAGTTTGACCCCCTGTACTGCGCACACTTGAAGCTGATTGAGCAATCTCTTTGCACAAAAGCAAAACCGCCTGAGTCACTTCAACTGAGATGTCCACTTTGTGTGTGGCAATATGTGCAGGTCAGTTACCTACAATGTTGTTCGCACCATGTTGCAAACTATGCCTCCGCCATCCTTGGCAGAGACTATCATGTACCGTTGGTGCAAAGACCATCAAAGAAGGGTGATGGCATCCTGTCAGGGACCCTGGTCGGCTGTGACCCTAATCGTTTTTCCGCGTTTGCTTGTCCAAAATGGATGTTTTTTTTAGGGTCGCAAGTGACCTCTTTGTGCTTCAAATGCTGGCAGGGACACAGAAAGTGGAAGGGTCCCCCTGTGGTCGGTTGTGACCCTAAAACGTCCTGAACATGTGGAAACCAGCGGAAGCCTCGCACGAAATGACGTTTTCGACCTGTCGCAAACATCATTTTATGGATGTTTTTAGGGTCGCAGCTGACTGTTGGGGCTTCAAATGCTGGCAGGGACACAGAAACTGGAAGGGTCCCCCTGTGGTCGGTTGTGACCCTAAAACGTCCTGAGCATGTGGAAACCAGCGGAAGCCTCGCACGAAGTGACGTTTTCCAGTTGTCGCACACATCATTTTATGGATGTTTTTAGGGTCGCAGCTGACTATTGGGGCTTCAAATGCTGGCAGGGACAGAGAGAATGGAAGTGTCCCTCTATGGTCGGATGTGACCCTAAAACGTGCGAACCATTTGAAAAGCAGCGGAAGCCTCGCACGAAATGACATTTTTTCATATGTCGCAAGCATCATCATCTTGTCCACAACGGATGTTTTTTTTATAGGGTTGCAGCTGACTTAGTCTGCTTCAAATTCTGGCAGGGACACAGAAAGTGGAAGAGTAGCTAGTGTTGTCTGTGACCCTAAAAGCGTGCTGAACATGTGGAAAGCAGCGGAAGCCTCGCGCGAAATGACATTATTCCATATATCGCAAACATCATTGTCTTGTCTGTAACGGATGTTTTTAGGGTCGCAGCTGACTATTGGGGCTTCAAATGCTGGCAGGGACAGAGAAAATGGAAGTGTCCCTCTATATGGTCATGTGACCCTAAAACGGCACGACATGACATTATTCCATATGTCGCAAACATCATTGTCTTGTCTGTAACGGATGTTTTTAGGGTCGCAGCTGACTATTGGGGCTTCAAATGCTGGCAGGGACAGAGAAAATGGAAGTGTCCCTCTATGGTCGGATGTGACCCTAAAACGTGCGAACCCTTTGGAAAGCAGCGGAAGCCTCGCGCGAAATGACATTTTTTCATATGTCGCAAGCATCATGATCTTGTCCACAACGGATGTTTTTTTATAGGGTCGCAGCTGACCTAGTCTGCTTCAAATGCTGGCAGGGACACAGAAAGTGGAAGAGTAGCTAGTGTTGTCTGTGACCCTAATAGCGTGCTGAACATGTGGAAATCAGCGGAAGTCTCGCGCGAAATGACGTTTTCGACCTGTTGTCTGTGGCCCCAAAACGTGGTGAATTTTTTGACAGTGGTCCAAAGAGGATTTTTTTCAAGGGTCGCAGCTGACCTTGTGTCCTTCAAATGCTTCCAGCAATTAAATAAAGAACTATTAGTAGTAGATAGCATTTCTGATAGATACGACCAGCATGAACGGGAGCGATGACCAGTCACCGAGCACATGACAATCGTGATGAATGACCGTGATTCTTAGAAGTGACTAATGAGTAGGTGAGGGACCTGGGTCTGTTTCTTCAGTAGTGCATGCAGAGGCCAGAGGGGGTGGGAGATTTGATATGTTCAGTCGTGCATGCAGAGGCCAGAGGGGGTGGGAGATTTGATACTTGGTGGGCCGGTTGGCCATATGGAATTTATATATTACTTACAAGACTTAGTCTAGATATAAATACTTATAAGTTGACTTACGGGACTTACAAAACGATGTTTTTTATTATTAGTTCATAACTTTTGTAAGTATTACTTACAAAACTTATAAGTATCATAAGTATAATTGTGAATTTTGAAGCTTAATTTTTTCTTGCTTTTTTCTTTTTCAATCATTTGCCTGTGAAAACAAAAATTGATTTTTTTCTTGCAATTTCAAACGTTTGGCGAAAAAAATGTCATCAGTGAAACAAGTGAATCTTCTACCAAGTCAATGTGGAATAATGCGCAAGGCGCCGCTTATGTTTCGTTCTATGTGTTTTTTTGGTACACAATTTTACTACATGTTTTGTAATCTCGTTTATCTTGTAAATTGTTTTTGGACTGACTGTATGTAAACGTAGATGCAAATTACCTCAATATAAACGAATTTTCCCTGGAAATTTTTGGGCTGCGAATCATTGATCCGCGCAAGTGTTCAGGCATCATTCAAAACAGCCAGGCAACTTGTGATAAACAAATTCGAGATACATGTTCAAAAATGTAAGGAAGTAGTTAATGTATAAATAGTGTACTAATAATGTAAAAATAATGTATAAATCAACCACCAGTAAGAATATACATGTATAGATCCAAAACCAAAAGCACCTATACATGTATAGATTCAAAACCAAAGGCAACTATACATGTATAGATCCACAAAAAACAGAATATACATGTATAGAAAATGTATGAATAATGTATAAATAATGTATATCAACTTTCCTTTTTTATGGCTTGAGCTGGTTCTTTTCCTGTCTGAGAAGCAAAATTTCGCCAGAAGTTCTAAAAAGTTGGAAAATCACTTCTTGGACTTATTGTTGCGCTTCTTCTTTTCTTTCTTCTCCTTCTTGGTCTCCACGTTGTCCACGTGCTGCTTGTCCTTCTCCTCTTCGTCATTGCCAGTGTCAATCTCCTTAAATGATTTGCTGTCGGCGAATCATAGGTCCGCCTAGCAGACTATAAATGTTTCAGTTTATCCAATGCATGGTGTCCTGTTAAAATGGAAATCAGCGCAAAACTTTGAAAAAACATGAAAAACAAAAAAAGAAAACATAATTTCTATACAAAACAAATGAGCAAACCAAAAAAAGGATAAACATAGGAAAAAAATAACACAAAAAAACAACATTACAACATCCAAAAAACATAAGTATCATAAGTAATTTATAAGTATTTTTGATATACTTTTTCATTGAGAACTTACAAAAGCTTATAAATCGTCTATCTGGCAAATGTAATATATAAGTAACGCAAAACAGGTTGCATACTTACAAAAGTTGTTCAGTTTATAATCTAGGTTATAAGTAATTTATAACATAGGTTAAAAGTTACATATAACTTCCATACAGCCAACCGGTCCACCAAGTATGTTCAGTAGTGCATGCAGAGGCCAGAGGGGGTGGGAGATTTGATATGGTCAGGAGTGCATGCAGAGGCCAGAGGGGGTGGGAGATTTGATATGGTCAG
>VSDK01009906.1:319949-331082 GCA_009767595.1 Symbiodinium kawagutii
AAGGAACAAACATTGAACATCAACATAAAACCATAACAGGTAACATACAACATAACATGTCCTAGGAACCCCCTTTTACCATTTTTTTGGGGGTGGGAGATTTGATATGTTCAGTCGTGCATGCAGAGGCCAGAGGGGGTGGGAGATTTGATATGTTCAGTAGTGCATGCAGAGGCCAGAGGGGGTGGGAGATTTGATCACTGGCTGGGGTTTTAGGGTCGCAACTGACCTAACTTTAGGGTCGCAACTGACCGGGGGCATTAGGGTCGCAACTGACCTAACTTTAGGGTCGCAACTGACCCGGGTCCCTCCTGTCAATGGGTTTCCACTGACCATGGATATTCTGATCAAATCTGTTTGAACTCCTTTACTGGCCACACTTGAAGATGCTTGAGCAATCTCCTTGCACTTGGGCCAAGCAAAACAGCCTGAACTGCTTCAGCTGAGATGTCGCTGCTGCCAAGCTGCTTTTGCTGGAAAGTTCTTTTTGGGGAGTGATGAACATGAGCAAACCAGAGTGTTTCGTTCTCAACGTTGCTTGCCAGCAGCGCCACTCACGTGTCCAGGTAGTTCACTGGATCCCTTGACTGAATGAATTTGATTAGCAGCTGTGTAGTTGAGAATTTTTGGCAACATTGCTTCAGTTTTGTCAAGACAGTCCAAAGGCAGAGTTTGCATCGTGCTGCAAGCCCCAAGCATCTCACCGTTGCTGGATCAGAATTTTAGGGTGTTGTCGTTGCTGCCAAGCTGCTTTTGCTGCAAAGCTTTCTTTGAGAAGTGATGAGCATGAGCAAACCAGGGTTCTTGGCTCTCAACGTTGCTTGCCAGCAGCGTCGCTCACGTGTCCAGATAGTTGACCTGATCTCTAGATTGCTGAATGAATTTGATCAGCAGCTGTGTAGTTGAGAATTTTTGGCAACATTGCTTCAGGGTCAGCCAGTGGCACCGGCTCCGACAGTCCAAAAGCAGAGTTTGCACTTTGCTGCAAGCTCCAAGTATCCCACCATCGCTTGACCAGAATCTTAGGGCGTTGTCGTTGCTGCCAAGCTGCTTTTGCTGGAAAGTTTTTTTTGGGGAGTGATGAGCATGAGCAAACCAGAGTGCTCCGCTCTCATTGTTGCTTGCCAGCAGCGTCACTCACGTGTCCAGATAGTTCACCTGATCTCTAGATTTCTGAATGCATTTTATCAGCAACTGTATAGTTGAGACTTTTTGGCAACATTGCTTCAGGTTTGTCAAGTGGCACCGGCTCTGACAGTCCAAAAGCAGAGTTTGCATCGTGCTGCAAGGTCCAAGTATCCCACCGTTGCTGGACCAGAATCTTAGGGCATTGTCGTTGCTGCCAAGCTGCTTGTGCCGGAAATTTCTCTTCGGGGAGTGATGAGCATAATCAAACCAGAGCGCCTTGCTCTCACTTTTGCTTGCCAGCAGCCTCACTCACGTGTCCAGATAGTTCACCTGATCTATAGATATCTGAATGTTTTTGATCAGCAGCTACATAATTGATAATTTTTTTGGCAACATTGCTTTAGGTTTGTCAAGTGGCACTGGCCCTGGCAGTCCAAAAGTAGAGTTTGCACTGTGCTGCAAGCTCCAAATATCCCATTGTTGCTTCTTAGGGCGTTGTCGTTGCTGCCAAGCTGCTTTTGCTGGAAAGTTCTTTCTGGGGAGTGATGAACATGAGCAAACCAGAGCGCCTTGCTCTCACTTTTGCTTGCCAGCAGCCTCACTCACGTGTCCAGATAGTTGATCTGATCTCTAGATCGCTAAATCAATTTAATCAGCAGCTGTGTAGTTGAGGATTTTTGACAACATTGCTTCAGGTTTGTCCAGTGGCACCAGCTCTGACAGTCCAAAAGCAGAGCTTGCACTATATTGCAAGTTCCACGTATCCCATTTTTGCTGGACCAGAATTTTAGGGTGCTGTCGTTGCTGCCAAGCTGCTTTTGCTGGAAAGTCTTCTTTGGGGAGTGATGAACATGAGCAAACCAGAGTGCTTCGCTCTCAACGTTGCTTGCCAGCAGCGTCACTCACATGTCCAGAGAGTTCACCAGATCTCTAGATTGCTGAATGTTTTTGATGAGTAGCCGTGTAGTTGAAAACTTTTGGCAACGTTGCCTCACGTTTGTCAAGTGGCACTGGCTCTGACAGTCCAAAAGCAGAGTTTGCATCGTGCTGCGAGCTCCTAGTATCCCACCGTTGCTGGACCAGGGTTTTAGGATGTTGTCGTTGCTGCCAAGCTGCTTTGGCTGGAAAGTCTTATCTGAGAAATGATGAGCATGAGCAAACCAGAGTGCTTCGCTCTCAACGTTGCTTGCCAGCAGCGTCACTCACGTGTCCAGATAGTTCACCTGATCTCTAGATTGCTGAATGTTTTTGATCAGCAGCTGTGTCGTTGAGAATTTTTGGCAACATTGCTTCAGGTTCGGCCAGTGGCACCGGCTCCGACAGTCCAAAAGCAGAGTTTGCACTTTGCTGCGAAATCCAAGCATCCCGCCGTTGCTGGACCCGAATTTTAGGGTGCTGTCGTTGCTGCCAAGCTGCTTTTGCTGGAAAGTCTTCTTTGAGAAGTGATGAGCATGAGCAAACCAGAGTGCTTCGCTCTCATTGTTGCTTGCCAGCAGCGTCACTCACGTGTCCAGATAGTTGATCTGATCTCTAGATTGCTAAATCAATTTAATCAGCAGCTATGTATAGTTAAACATTTTGGCAACCTTGCTTCAGGTTTGTCAAGTGGCACCGGCTCTGACAGTCCAGAGGCAGAGCTAGCATTTTGCTGCAAACTCGGAATATCGCACCATCGCTTGACCAGAATCTTAGGGCGTTGTCGTTGCTGCCAAGCTGTTTTTGCTGGAAAGTCTTCTTTGAGAAGTGATGAGCATGAACAAACCAGAGCGCTTCGCTCTCATTGTTGCTTGCCAGCAGCGTCACTCACGTGTCCAGAGAGTTCAGCTGATCTCTAGATTGTTGAACCAATTTGATCAGTAGCAGTGTAGTAGAGAATTATTGGCAACGTTGCTTCAGGCTTGTCAAGTGGCACCGGCTCTGATAGCCCAAAAGCAGAGTTTGCACTTTGCTGCAAAATCCAAGCATCCCGCCGTTGCTGGACACGAATTTTAGGGTGCTGTCGTTGCTTCCAAGCTGCTTTTGGTGGAAAGCTTTCTTTGAGAAGTGATGAGCATGAGCAAACCAAACTGCTTGGCTCTCAACGTTGCTTGCCAGCAGCGTCGCTCACGTGTCCAGATAGTTCACCTGATCTCTAGATTGCTGCATGTTTTTGATCAGCAGCTGTGTAGTTGAGAATTTTTGGCAACTTTGCTTCAGGTTTGTCCAGTGGCACCAGCTCTGACAGTCCAGAGGCAGAGTTTGCATCGTGCTGCAAGCCCCAAGCACCCCGCCGTTACTGGATTCGAATTTTAGGGTGCTGTCGTTGCTGCCAAGCTTCTTTTGCTGGAAAGTCTTCCTTGAGAAGTGATGAGCATGAACAAAGCAGAGTGCTTCGCTCTCATTGTTGCTTGCCAGCGGCGTCACTCATGTGTCCAGATAGTTCACCTGATCTCCAGATTGCTGAATGTTTTTGATCAGCAGCTGTGTAGTTGAGAATTGTTGGCAACATTGCTTCAGGTTTGTCCAGTGGCACCAGCTCTGACAGTCCAAAAGCAGAGTTTGCATGGTGCTGCAAGCTCTAAGTATCCCACCGTTGCTGGATCAGAATTTTAGGACGTTGTCGTTGCTGCCAAGCTGCTTTTGCTGCAAAGCTTTCTTTGAGGATTGGTGAGCAAATCAAACCAGAGTGCTTCGCTCTCATTGTTGCTTGCCAGCAGAGTCACACACGTGTCCAGATAGGTCACCAGATCTCTAGATTGCTGAATGTTTTTGATCAGCAGCTGTGTAGTTAAGAATTTTTGGCAACATTGCTTCAGGCTTGTCAAGTGGCACTGGCTTTGACAGTCCAAAAGCAGAGTTTGCATCGTGCTGCAAGGTCCAAGTATCTCACCCCAAAAAGCAGAGTTTGCAAAGTGCTACAAA
This sequence comes from Symbiodinium kawagutii, assembly GCA_009767595.1. Classification (NCBI taxonomy): domain Eukaryota; class Dinophyceae; order Suessiales; family Symbiodiniaceae; genus Symbiodinium; species Symbiodinium kawagutii. Next base: position 323,979 of record VSDK01009906.1, read on the forward strand.
CTGCAAGCATCCCATGGTTGCTAGATCAGAACGTTACAGTGTTGTCGTTGATGCCACTCTAATTTTGCTGGAGTGTCTCCATTGGGAACGAGCATGAGCAAACCAGAGTGCTTCGCTCTCATTGTTGCTTGCCAGCAGCGCCACTCACGTGTCCAGAGAGTCCACCTGATCTCAAGATTGCTGAATGTTTTTGATCAGCAGCTGTGTAGTTGAGAATTTTTGGCAACATTGTTTTAGGTTTGTCCAGTGGCACCAGCACTGACAGTACAAAAGCAGAGTTTGCATCGTGCTGCAAGCTCCAAGTATCCCACCGTTGCTGGACCAGAATTTTAGGGTACTGTCGTTGCTGCCAAGCTGCTTTTGTGCTTCGCTCTCATTGTTGCTTGCCAGCAGCGTCACTCACGTGTCCAGATAGTGCACCTGATCTCTAGATTGCTAAATGTTTTTGATCAGCAGCTGTGTCGTTAAGATTTGTTGGCAACATTGCTTCAGGTTTGTCCAGTGGCACTGGCTCCGACAGTCCAAAAGCAGAGTTTGCATCGTGCTGCCAAATCCAAGCATCCCAGCGTTGCTGGACCCGAATCTTAGGGCGTTGTCGTTGCTGCCAAGCTGCTTTTGCTGGAAAGTTCTTTTTGGGGAGTGACGAGCATGAGCAAACCAGAGTGCTTCGCTCTCAACGTTGCTTGCCAGCGGCGTCACTCACGTGTCCAGATAGTGCACCTGATCTCTAGATTGCTGAATGTTTTTGATCAGCAGCTGTGTAGTTGAGAATCTTTGGCAACATTGCTTCAGGTTTGTCCAGTGGCACCAGCTCTGACAGTACAAAAGCAGAGTTTGCATCGTGCTGCCAAATCCAAGTATCCCACTGTTGCTGGACCAGAATCTTAGGGTGTTGTCGTTGCTGCCAAGCTGCTTTTGCTGGAAAGTTCTTTTTGGGGAGTGATGAGCATGAGCAAACCAGAGTGCTTCGCTCTCAACGTTGCTTGCCAGCAGCGTCACTCACGTGTCCAGATAGTGCACCTGATCTCTAGATTGCTGAATGTTTTTGATCAGCAGCTGTGTAGTTGAGAATTTTTGGCACCATTGCTTCAGGTTTGTCCAGTGGCACCAGCTCTGACAGTCCAAAAGCAGAGTTTGCATCGTGCTGCAAGCTCCAAGTATCCCAGCGTTGCTGGACCAGAATTCTAGGACGCTGTCGCTGCTGCCAAGCTGCTTTTGGTGGAAAGCTTTCTTTGATGAGTGATGAGCATGAGCAAGCCAGAGTGCTTTGCTCTCAACGTTGCATGCCAGCAGCGTCACTCATGTGTCCAGATTGGTCACAGTAGCTGCGTAGTTGAAAATCTTTGGCGAAATTGCTTCAGGTTTGTCAAGTGGAACCGACTCTGACAGTCCAAAAGCAGAGTTTGCATCGTGCTGCCAGCTCCAAGTATCTCACCCCAAAAAGCAGAGTTTGCAATGAGCTACAAGCTTCAGGCATCCCACGGTTGCTAGATCAGAACGTTACAGTGTTGTCGTTGATGCGAGTGCTTGGCTCTCATTGTTGCTTGCCAGCAGCGTCACTCACATGTCCAGGTTGTTCACTGGATCCCTTGACTGAATGAATTTGATTAGCAGCTGAGTAGTTAAGAATTTTTGGCAACATTCCTTCAGGTTTGTCCAGTGGCACCAGCTCTGACAGTCCAAAAGCAGAGTTTGCATCGTGCTGCAAGCTCCAAGTATCCCACCGTTTCTGGACCAGAATCTTAGGGTGTTGTCGTTGCTGCCCAGCTGTTTTTGCTGGAAAGCTTTCTTTGAGAAGTATTGAGCATAATCAAACCGGAGTGCTTCGCTCTCAACGTCACTTGCCAGCAGCGTCACTCACGTGTCCAGATAGTTCACCTGATCTCTAGATTGCTGAATGTTTTTGATCAGCAGCTGTGTCGTTGAGAATTGTTGGCACTATTGCTTCAGGTTTGTCCAGTGGCACCAGCTCTGACAGTACAAAAGCAGAGTTTGCATCGTGCTGCCAAATCCAAGTATCCCACTGTTGCTGGACCAGAATCTTAGGGTGTTGTCGTTGCTGCCAAGCTGCTTTTGCTGGAAAGTTCTTTTTGGGGAGTGATGAGCATGAGCAAACCAGAGTGCTTCGCTCTCAACGTTGCTTGCCAGCGGCGTCACTCACGTGTCCAGATAGTGCACCTGATCTCTAGATTGCTGAATGTTTTTGATCAGCAGCTGTGTAGTTGAGAATTTTTGGCAACATTGCTTTAGGTTTGTCCAGTGGCACCAGCTCTGACAGTACAAAAGCAGAGTTTGCATCGTGCTGCAAGCTCCAAGTATCCCAGCGTTGCTGGACCAGAATTTTAGGGTGTTGTTGTTGCTGCCAAGCTGCTTGTGCCGGCAATTTCTCTTCGTGGAGTGATGAGCATAATCAAACCAGAGTGCTTCGCTCTAATTGTTGCTTGCCAGCAGCGTCACTCACGTGTCCAGATAGTTCACCTGATCTCTAGATTGCTGAATGTTTTTGATCAGCAGCTGTGTAGTTGAGAATCTTTGGCAACATTGCTTCAGGTTTGTCCAGTGGCACCAGCTCTGACAGTACAAAAGCAGAGTTTGCATTGTGCTGCAAGTTCCAAGTATCCCACCGTTTCTGGACCAGAATTTTAGGACGTTGTCGTTGCTGCCCAGCTGTTTTTGCTGGAAAGTTCTCTTTGGGGAGTGATGAGCATAATCAAACCAGAGTGCTTCGCTCTCAACATTGCTTGCCAGCAGCGTCACTCGCGTGTCCAGATAGTTCACCTGATCTCTAGATTGCTGAATGTTTTTGATCAGCAGCTGTGTCGCTGAGAATTGTTGGCAACATTGCTTCAGGTTTGTCCAGTGGCACCAGCTCTGACAGTACAAAAGCAGAGTTTGCATCGTGCTGCAAGTTCCTAGCATCCTGCCGTTGCTGGACCAGAATCTTAGGGTGCTGTCGTTGCTGCCAAGCTGCTTGTGCCGGAAATTTCTCTTTGGGAATGATGAGCATAATCAAACCAGAGTGCTTCGCTCTCAACATTGCTTGCCAGCAGCGTCACTCACGTGTCCAGATATTCCACCTGATCTCTAGATTGCTGAATTAATTTGATCAGCAGCTGTGCAATTGAATATCAATTGAATATCTTGAGCGACTTGGCTTCAGGTTTGTCCAGTGGCACGAGCTCTGACAGTCTAAAAAAAGAGCTTGCATTGTGCTGCAAGCTCCGAATATCCCACCGTGCTGGACCAGAATCTTAGGGCGTTGTCGTTGCTGCCAAGCTGCTTTTGGTGGAAAGCTTTCTTTGGGGAGTGATGAGCATGAGCAAACCAAAGTGTTCCCTTCTCAACGTTGCTTGCCAGCAGCGTCACTCACGTGTCCAGATAGTGCACCTGATCTCTAGATTGCTGAATGTTTTTGATCAGTAGCTGTGTAGTTGAGAATTTTTGGCAGCGTTGCTTCAGGTTTGTCCAGTGGCACCAGCTCTGACAGTCCAAAAGCAGAGTTTGCATCGTGCTGCCAAATCCAAGCATCCCAGTGTTGCTGGACCAGAATCTTAGGGTGTTGTCGTTGCTTTCAAGCTGTTTTTTCTGGAAAGTTGTCTTTGGGGAGTGATGAGCATGAGCAAACCAGAGAGCTTCGCTCTCAACGTTGCTTGCCAGCGGCGTCACTCACGTGTCCAGATAGTCCACCTGACCTCTAGATTGCTGAATGACTTTGACAAGTAGCTGTGTACAGTCAGTCGAGAAAGGCGTGCCTGTTGCATAGAAATCCTTTAAATCGCTTTGGGGAAGCGAAGGACTGAAGGACTGCCTAGTGGTAGGTCCATGCGGGAAATTCGAAACTGGGCTCCACTTATTGGGTGCATTTTGTGCACCTCTTGCAAAAGTAGGCATACCTACCGAGTTCCATGGGGTCAAGCATGTTTTTACGCTACCAGGCATGCCTTTCACTTTCCTCTGTATCAATTAATTGAACATCTTGGGCAACATTGCTTCAGGTTTGGCAAGCGGTGCCGGCTCTGACAGTCCAAAAGCAGAGTTTGCATTGTGATGCTTACTCCAAGTATCTCACTGTTGCTGGACCAGAATTTTAGGGCGTTGTTGTTGCTGCCAAGCTGCTTTTGCGGGAAAGTTTTCTTTGGGAACGAACATGAGCCAACCAGAGTGCTTCGCTCTCAACATTGCTTGCCAGCAGCGTCACTCACCTGTCCAGATTGTTCACTGGATCCCTTGACTGAATGAATTTGATCTGCAGCTGAAGCTGTGTAGTTGAAAAGTCTTGGCAACATTGCTTCACGTTTGTCAAGTAGCCGGCTCTGATAGTCCAAAGGCAGAGTTTGCATTGTGCTGCAAGTTCCAAGTATCCCACCGTTTCTGGACCAGAATTTTAGGACGTCGTCGTTGCTGCCCAGCTGCTTTTGCTGGAAAGCTTTCTTTGAGAAGTGATGAGCATAATCAAACCAGAGTGCTTCGCTCTCATTGTTTCTTGCCAGCAGCATCACTCACGTGTCCAGATAGTCCACCTGATCTCTAGATTGCTGAATGTTTTCGATCAGCAGCTGTGCCAGCGGAAGACTGATCCAGAGCTGTTGAGCTTCCCATAAATCAATGGTCCACTTAGCATTCCAAACAGAGAGAATGGAAAGGAAAGTACTCTTTTTGGTCGAATGGATCAGTTTCATTTTTATTCGTTCGTTTTGATCAAGAGTGGGTCAAAGGACCAAACTAGCAGAAAATCTTGCCTGGTCGGAGGTCCAAGTCCGCATACTACGGAAGCCGTCAGGGTGCGCCTGTGTTCAGCCACCACCTGTGTGCAACGTTGTGTTTGCAGGTCAGCAAAAGTGTCTGTGTTTCGGCTGTCCATTCCGGGCGATGCACAACTGAGTGCTGCAACGTTGGTGCCGTATGTGCCCTGCAAAATCTTTCTGGAATGTCGGGCTTTTGTTGCATGCCAAGAAGATCAAACTTGAGGAAACCATAGATCACAATCGCAAGCTTTAACAGCGTGCGGAACTTCACCACGCAGCCTTCTCGCCTCAGGAACCACGATGCTTGGTTTCCTTAGTTCAGCAACATTTTTTTCCTGATGCAGCAGAGGGTGGAGTGGAGTAGCCTACTAGATGCCAGCGGCATGTTTGCCAATAGGCTGTAAAAGTAGCATTGCAGATGCTTGGCCCAGAGTTGGGCCATAGGTCCTTTTGTCGACCAAATCAAACATGTACTGTACCGGTGAATAGATGATAGATTTAGAAGCAAAGATTTGTAAAGAAAATCATTTTGATACTTGTCTGATCTTGTCTGTAGCCTTCGAAGAGCAAGCAATGCGTTGGAAAATAATATGGCAAAATTTGGTTACTATTTTCTCTCAAACACTGGCACCAATGGATTGACTGTGTCTTGCTGTTTTGTTTGTTGGCCAACCCGGCGCTCAGGAATGAGATTTTGGAAACTTCGAAGCGGTGCAAAGATGCCGATGTTTGGGACATTTTCTTTTTGAACAAGGAGGTGTGATGCGGCAGCATTGGCGGCGCAAGTTTCAAAAGGAACTGCGCAGCAAGCAGGGCATGAAATTGAATGCGGCATCTGCTTGGTCTGAGATAACTTGAATCAAATTTGAGTCCAAGGCTCCGACTCAAAGGAACTGTTAGTATGAGCCAAGGGCAGACTCAATTGACAGGCAAATGTTGAGAGGAAATGAATTTATCATGGGCTGTTTTCAGAACGTTTTTATGAGAATATGTTTCCAAAGTTTTGGCCAGACAAGGCTCGCCAGGGCCTTCCCATTACGAATTTATAACCGTCATCATCCTCACCACCACCATGCCACTGCAGCTCTCACCCCAAAGTGCTCACGAGTCGGGACGTGTTGAACCACACTGACATGAACTATATGTAGATATCATGTCTGTTGGGTAGATATTTGACTAAGATTACTTTGACGGTAGTGAATACTTGTTGTTGGGTAAGCGATTATTGGATAGACTGATTGCTATTAAAATGTTGCATTACATACTTAGCCCACTCTTTAGAGTATTGGGTACCTTTATGTCAATTGGTAGATTCTTATGCGTACAAGTTATGCATTTAGCGAACTCAGGCTGTACCGAATTGGTGAACAGGTTATATGCTATTTGTGCAAACCATCATTGGTGAACAACAGTTCAATCATGGAATCATGTATTGAAGCTAGCAGATACAGTAATGTCGATGGAACACCAGCGTTGATCCGAAATAGCTATCGGGCTTCCATTCAGAATGACTTTACCCCAAAACTATTTTCAATGGAAACGCCAAGTTTGGTATTCCAACGTCAGGTGTGGCTTTCACAAACACTATCGAGACTCTCCCAAAAATTGACAAAGACTACCAACTTTCACGAGATCTCACGAACTCAGGCATTGTGAGCCGCATTTTTCTGCGGAGACTCGATTCAGTTATCCAACTTATTCTGACCCATCATCGACCATCTGACCATTCTATACTTAGAATGTGGCAAATGCCATGTGTTTAATGATAAAAACAACATCTACATTTTTTTTGTCGTTTTGTGCAATGACAAAAAGTTGGAAAACTCGGAATGCATCCACCTGCGGCTGGAGGTTTGTGAAAACAGCAAGCCAGAAGCTCAAATTGCAAGATGCTGAAGTGACAGGCTGTGACGCAGCTTGATGTGCTTTGATTTGCTCCCAGGTAGGCTGAATCAAAATCATGTGCAAATTTTGGCAGCTTGAATCGGGCCTAATCCTCACTGATGCTCACACGTTTCTGCAAGAGCATGGACCACAAGGGCCTGAAGCCGAGTCCAAAGATGGCCAAGCAGCAGGTAAAAGATGCTGTCGCGCCATAGCAATGCTTGGCAGATGGCATGCAGGGTTGTCGAGCTTGACGTGTGGCTGGGGGTATATCAATCGTTTTTTTTAGCTGGGAAATCTTAGTGTCAGCTGGATCTTTCCCGAATCCTGATCAACATCCATTAACCGCTACATTGGCTTCTATTGCTTAGTATCCCCTAATATCGAATTTCTCATTGTATGTTGATCAGCAAATCATATGCTCCTGTTGGATTCTCGCTTCCCTGAAGCATTCGGATCAATGAAGGATCAACAC
>VSDK01009907.1:0-12137 GCA_009767595.1 Symbiodinium kawagutii
GCTGTTCAGTGAGGAACAAGTGAGACAGATGGAGGAGTTACACCAACAAGCCCCGATGATTTATGGAACCCCGAATGGAATTCAAGACTATGAGATTCGTAGGCCATCGTTCATGAATCATGAAGAAGAACGGTGTCTGCGGAGTGAATTGTCGTTGAAAGAAAGACAGATGGCAGACCTGTCTGGTCAATTCGAACGAAGCAAGTCGGAGTTGAGGGAAATGCATGGTGTCATCAGGGAAATGTTGGAAGAGAATCAGAAGCTGAGGGAACGAGTTTTGGAGGTGGAGAGACGAACTCGTGAAGAGGAAGTGCGTTTTTCCACCCCCGAGGAAATCCCTAAGGAACTTGAAGAAAGGAGGCCGAGACCCCCATGGAAGGAGGCTGAGACCCCCTACCAGGAGACCGACGGCAGGAAGATGAAGTTCCCATGGAAGGAGGCTGAGACCCCCTACCAGGATTCGGAAACATGGAGGACGAGACCCCCACAAAAGGAGGCTGAGACCCCCTACCAGGATCCGTACCAAGAAGAAGATCAAAGGAGGCTGAGACCCCCATCACAGGAGGCTGAGAGCGCACTGCACAACCGACAGGATATGGGAAGAGATCCGTATCCAAGACCGGAGGTTCAAAGAGCGAACAGAGGAGACCCCAGTACTTCAAGGAGGAGAGAGGAAGAGGCATATGATCGACAGAGGGAATCACAAAGGTCGAGGTCCAGAGAGAAGGGCTTCAACGATCAATCCATGGAGTTCATGTACCTCATGATGGAATCTCTTCGCGAAGTCACGAAGCGGCTGGGAACAGCAGGAGATGACGCCACCTCCATCAAGGGTGTGGAGACAGTGAGGAACGGAGGACCAGATTTTCCGCAGCTACAACCTTGGCACCCCACTCAAGGGCCCCTCCAACTTGGTGATTGGCTGTTGATGTTACAACCGATCGTAGCAGACCTGAGCATCACGGCCGAAGAATACTGGTCCTTGATGATAGAGGAGTCGGAGAAGTGGTATCAGAGACATATGCAGCTGTCCCCTTTGGATCGTGTTCGTCACTCAGTGGATCCACCCCCCAAGCTGAAGGATCAACGATGGCAGAGGCTGGAGCGACGAGTAGCATCGATGCTGCTACAGGCCATCCCCGAGACTATTCGGGATGAAGTTGTGTCCGCAAGGAGGTTGGGAACATTTGGAGTGTTGACACAACTCCATTTGGTGTACTGCCCAGGGGGAGTAGCAGAGAAGCAGACTTTGCTGAAGAATCTAGAGGACCCCAGTGAAGATCAGTGAAGCTAACTCCCTGTCAGAAACTCCTGCACTTCTTCGAAGATGGATGAGGTGGAAAAGGCGCTCTTCAGAGATTGGAGCTACTATGTTGGACCCTACACTACTTCTTCGAGGCTTGAATAAGTTGACATCGAAGGTGTTGGGACAGAACAAAGAGTTGCAGTTCCGGGTCAGTTTGGCACGATCAAGCCTGGGAGTAGATTCAACACCCACAGAAAAGACGGTCGATACCCTGGCAACCCATATACTGGCGGAAGTGGAGCAGCTCGTCTTCATGGACAAGAAGTTGAGTACGGCAGCCCCTCGACCAGATGGAAAGATCAAAGCTGCCGAGGTCGAGAATCCAGGGAAAGGAAAGGGTAAAGGCAAAGATGGAGGAACTGAAGAGACCAAGGCCAGAAATCTATGTCGATACTTCCTGACTGATTCAGGATGCCGCAAGGGAAAACAGTGTACATGGGTACATGACCTGAAAGAAGCGAAGGATGATCGAAGGAGATGCTGGACATGCGGAAGTGTGGAGCACTTCTCGAATGTATGTCCACGACCCAAAACCCCACCAAGTGAAGATGGAAGTCCGAAGAAGAGTAAGGCGATGAAGAATGAGGACAAGAATGCCCAAGGAGGAAGAATGGACAGTGAGACAGCCTCGTCGGTTGGATCCATGTCACCTTCAACGGCATCTCCCATGAAGGATTTGTTAGAAGAAGCTTCGAGGATGTTGAGGTCTTTGGAATCAACAGGCCAGAGCAGTTCAAAGCCGAAAGAAGTTGAGGAGAAAGAGGACATGATGAAGAAGCTCCAAGATCAACTCAACCAGCTTCGCGATGGAAATCCACAGCAGAAAGTGTTCCGATTGAAGAGGATGAGATCGGAGACGGAAGAAGGCCTCATTGATTCTGGAGCTACCCATCCGCTGAGAGCTGCAAGACCAGGAGAGGCGACCGAGAAGTACAATACTGTCAACGTGTCGCTCGCTGATGGAAAGACAGCTGAGATGTGGATATCCCCAGGGGGAGTCATCATTTCCAAAGAAGAGACTGTCGAACCAATAGTTCCAATGGGAATGTTGATGGAAAGGATCGGATGCACTATGGAATGGAAAGACGGAAAACTTGAAGTTTTTCACCCGAAGAAAGGAAAGATCCCCGTGACCCAAAGAGATGGATGTCCACAGGTCTCAAAGGAAGTTGCTTTGGAATTGATTGAGGAGATGGAAGGAAATGAAGAAGGATTCCCTGAAGAGGTAGAAGGAAAGGAAGAGCTGGAGTGGATGCAGAGGTTGGTTGAGGTCCACCCAATCCTTTCAAAGTTGCCGGAGTGGTTGAAGAAGCGATTAGTAGTTCCTATGGGATCATGGAGCACCCTGCCAGCGAACAAGAGGAAGCGAAAGGCGATGAGGAAGAATGGTTTTATAGTTCACATGTTCTCTGGAGAGGAAGCTGGGTTCACCTTGATGAGGGCCTGGAAGCAGATGGGAGGAGATGATGCCAAGCTCTTGGAGGTGGACATCAAAAGGGGAGAACGGCATGATCTACTCAAGGATGATGGGGTCTACTCGGGGCTGATCACCGCAGCCATGCAGGGTAAGATCTTAGCCATCGTTGGAGGCCCGAATTGTCGATCCAGAAGTGTTCTACGACATTATCCTGTCGAAGGAAACCCATGGGCACCAAGGCCAGTGAGGAGATGGAAAGATGGTGAGTTTGGCAGTCCAGAGAACACGAAGCAGGAGCAGGAGCTGGTGGAAGAAGATGACACACTCCTATGGCGGATGCTGTTCCTCTACATGATTGCTTCATTTGTGGGGCAAGCAAAGGGGAACGAGAAGAAGGTGTACCTGGGCATTGAGCAGCCGGCGTCGCCTAGACGGTACATGCCGGCCGTAGTGTCCCTTTGGGACACACCTCAATGGCAGCACTTGAAGTCGGAATTTGCCCTGGATGAAACCACGTTTAATCAAGGATCATTGGGCGGTGAGGCGACGAAGCCGACTACGTTCGGTGGCTCCTTAGACTTGCGAGTGGAAGACCACCTGATGACAAAGACGAAAGGAAGAGTAGTCATCAGGAACTCAAAAGATCTAGCCCGTTGGTCTCCAGGTGTCATGACCATGGTAGCTGCTGCCCTGAGAAGAGGAGTCGATGAGGTTGAGGCGAAGTTGAAGGCTTTATCTTGGGAAGAGCATATCAGGTTTGGACACACCCCGTACAGGAGAGATTGTCGTGTTTGCCAGGAATCAAGACAGGACGAGAACCCACACCGAAAGATCAGGAATGTCCAATGTGCGGTACTTTCGTTGGACACCGCAGGACCCCTGATTCCAGCATATGATCAAGGAGGGTATCAAGCACGATACATGCTGGTGGGAACCGTCACATGGAGGATTCCGAAGGGGTCGACCAAACTGAAGCCACCGGAAGATGAAGAGATGCCGAAGGATGCACCAGAGATTGAAGAGACGAAAGAAGAAGATGGGAAGAAGAAGGGAGGAGGAAGGCCTAGAGGAAAGAAAGAGGAAGATGACCTGATCTATGGAGAAGACGAAGGGGAACAGGAAAGAGAAGATCAGGAGGAAGACACCGAAGCAGAGGAACTAAGGAGATCGAAAGCCATCGAAGAGACGGAGGTGAGGACGTTTCGAATGGTGATGCCGATGTTGACGAAGACTTCGAGAGAGGTTACTTCAACCACCATGGATTTCATTTTGAAGTTGAAGGCAGATGGATATCATGTCAATCAAATTCATTCGGACCAAGGACATGAATTCTCAGGAACCTTCAGAAGGTGGGCGAAGACCAGAGGCATCTACCTAACCAGAACATCAGGAGATGATCCTAGAGGAAATGGCCGTGCAGAATGCACGGTGAAGGCGGTGAAAGCTCACGTGAGGAGGGTTCTTCGTCAAGCGAATGAGGAGACGAAGTGGTGGCCGTGGGCTGCACGCTACATCAATGAGATCTACCGGTGTCAAAGGATGGGTACCCCTCCCGAATTCCCAGGATTCTTGCAGGATGTGAAGGTGAGGAAAAGAAAGTGGCGAAGAGGAGGATTTGAGGTTCTCACAGAGAAGGTGAGGTACTTGTGTCCAACGATGGAAGAACATGGGCACTGGGTGGTGAAAGAAGGAGAAGCGCCACGACTGACCAAATACATGATGAGGTGCACGATGGAGCCTCTGGATGAGAGAGTGTGGATAGCTTTAGAAAGGGAAGGAAGAGAACCCCAAGCAGCTAGACGACAAAGAAGGATGGAGCCAATGATACGAAGAATGGAGGAGATTGAGGAGGATTCCATGCCGAAGAATGATCAAGAGACGAGAAAGATCCGAGTGATGAAGTTGATAGAAGAGGAGTCCAGAAAGCTCATCGATGATGATCCGGAGCTCGCAGCAGATGCCATGAAGATTTTGGTGCGGATGAAGAAAATGGTGGAGGAGATGGAAGACCAAGAAGATCTACTCCAAACCAAGATAATATCCCCCAAGGAGGTGGCAGCGAACTGGGATCACTGGTTGGATGCACTGGATAGCGAAGTGAACTCGTTGATTGAGGAAAAGAAGGCATTGAAGAAGATAGGACCTGAGGAGATGAGGCAGTTGAGAGAAAAAGCAGAGAGAGAAGGGAGAAAGGTGGAGCTGATCCCGTCCAAACTTGTCTTCACGAAGAAACCCGGACCTCGAGGAGGGAAGACCAAGGCAAGATGGGTCATTTGCGGAAACTTCGAGGAGAAGAGACAGGATGAGGATACCTACAGCAGTGGAGCAGACTCCACTTCTCTCAGGGTGATGATTTGGGTGGCCTCGAAAGAACAGTGGGAAGGTTGCGTATTGGATATCAAGACGGCATTTTTGAATGCTGAAATTGAGTTGTCCCCAGGAGAAAGCATCGTAGTGGTGAAGCCACCCTCGATGATGGTGGAGAAGGGCTACTTTCCCAAGGAGGTCATGTTTCTCCCCGAGAAGGCTGTATATGGACTACGTCGCTCTCCACGGTTGTGGGGGAACCATCGCGACCAGACCATGTTGGAGATGGAGATCGTGCTAGTTGAGGATGGAATTCCCAAGAAGCTCCGGTTGGAACCACTGCAATCGGAACCAAACCTATGGAAGATTCTACAGGATGGAGAAGAGATCTTTCATCCAACAGTCACCAATGGCACGATTCGAGGATTACTCATGACATACGTCGATGACATCTTCATTGTGGGAAGTCATAGGGTGGTGGAAGCGGTGAAGTCGAAGTTCAAGGAAACATGGTCGGTGTCTACTCCAGAGGAGGTGTCAGAGAAGGCTGTGAGATTCTTAGGGATGGACATCGCCAAGCTCTATGATGAAGACCAACATCGTTTCAAGTGGACCATCTCCCAGGAGTCCTATGTGAAGGATTTGATTTCAAAACAGGAAAAAGAAGTCAAGAGGAGGAAAATTCCAATATCCAAGGAACAGTCGTACATGCAGGAGGATGAGGAGAAGCCAGGAATCGAATCCATCCGCGAGGCCCAGAAAGCGGTTGGAGAAATCCTGTGGTTAGTGACACGAACGAGACCGGATCTCATGTATGGTTGTGCCAGGATGGGGTCAAGTGTGATGAGATCAACGGCATCGGTGATGGAGACGATGACACAGATGCTGGGGTACTTGCAGGAAACCTCAGAGGAAGGCCTGGAGTATAGCGATGGATTGAACGATGAAGTATGTGTTCAGGTCTACACCGACGCTTCGTTCTCTCCGAATGGAGAAGAGAGTCACGGATGCTTTATAGTGCTGCTGAACGGAAACGCGGTTTTCTGGCGTTCCGGTCGCCAATCCACGGTGACCCTTTCAACTGCTGAGGCAGAATTGAATGAGGCAGTTGAGGGGATGAATGGAGGCGAATCAGTTGCCGTGATAGCATCCGAGCTATTCGACTATGTCCAGAAGGCAGTGATCGTGGACAGTCAAGCAGCCATGTCAATACTGACATGTGACGGCGGCAGTTGGAGGACACGCCACCTGAGGATGAGGTCAGCCCATGCCAGACAGGCTATCTCACGAGGAGACTGGAGGATCTCCTACACTCCAGGAGAAAGCCAAATTGCTGACCTTGGAACGAAGGCATTGTCATCCATTCGAATCAGAACACTGAAGGACATGTTGAAGATGTCAAAGGAAAAGAAGAAGGAGAAGTGTGAAAACCAAGGAGGAATCCTCAAGGAAGAAGAAAAGAAGACCATGGAGATGGAGTTGAAAGTCAAGAAGGTGGAGATGGCCTTGCGAATCGTAACCATCGCGGCATCTGCCACCTTGGCAGCAGGAGAAGGCGAAAAGAAAGTCGAAGAAGACGATGAATCCTATGAGCCACTCATCGTAGTCATGATCTACACAGGAATGGTCATCGCCTTGACTTTGCTGGTTCAATGGCTATGGAAGAGAGGGAAGAAGCCAAAGAACATCGAAGGAGGCGAAGAGGCTGAAGGGAAGAACTTGAGGCGAATCGAAGAAGAACCAAAGGAAAGTGAACAGATTGAAGAAGACGAGACACGAAAGGAAACAACGAAAGGCGAAGAAGCTGAAAAGAAAGATTCAGATGAAGGCGAAGCTTTGAAGAAGAAAGAGAAGAAAGATGAAGTGAGTGAAGGATCAAGTACGAGGTTAGGAGGAAAGGAAAAGAGTGGAAAAGGAGGCCCCCAGCCTAGCTCATCGTCCCAAGGAAGCAGGGACACCGAGCTCAAGGTCGAGTCTGCTGATTCCCTTGCCCCACCTTTTCAACCTCTGAGAACCAAGTATGGAAAAGTTTACCACACGAATCCCAACTGTTCCTACCTACAAGCCCCTCGGGTAGGAGTAGCATTGAAGTTGAAGTGGTGCTACGGATGCCTGAAGCACCAGAGAAACCTAGGGAAGAAGGTAGAGAAGGGACACATCCTCTATCAACGGGGAGCCTATGATCTCTGCCACACGGATCGTGGATGCCCGAACACCCTGGATGAACAGCAGATTCCGATGTGCTGCTTTTGTAGGGACGACGAAGGAATCAAAGGGTAGTTTGAGTCGATCGAAGTTGTGCTGGACTGATAGTCCGCACAAAGGGGGAGTGCAGACACGGCACCTCTCATACATGCACCAATTACATCAACAGCTGTAGATACATGCAGCTGCCCTTTAAGCATCAAGCACTTGTGTGTGCGAGTGAAAAGTGGCCGCGAACCTTGTGTGGACAGAGGGGATATCACCAATGATGATGACCACGATGATGAGGATGACGACGACAATGATGGTAATGATGATCACGAAGGAAACTCACACCGGTACCAACCGCGACGCACAATTTACATGATCCAGCTATGATCAGGGAACCATGGAGTAAAAACAAAAGCCAATGATCAACAATAGGGGGGCCTCATGGGTTTGTCTAGCTTTTCGCTGTACACCCCAGCCATCCCGGCATCATGCTGGTTAGCACGGAAACCATCAATCTTGAAGTATTGTTTCCCTTCGGCCCCCATGAACGTCAAACAATTGAACTACTGAACTGATTGAACATGTTCTCAACATTTTTTAGTCGATGACTACTGTTTTATTTTGTCAATTTAGTTGAGCGATGGTTATATAAATGGCTGAGAACCGTGAAAAATTGGTGGTTTATTGAAATTACTTAGATCTTAGTTCGTCAACTAATGGGCAACGTTTTCATGAATGGACAATTAAGCATGACAGAACCAATTGCCTCACCCCGCTGAAAAATACTAGTCAAATATTACTCAACCAACCAACCATCCCAAATACTAGGGGGGGAAAAAAATGTTCAAAACCACCAGCCAGCTATTATTGCGGGTATCCAACAGTTAGCCACATGTTTCACCATGGTTAGCCATAGAAAATCTATGAAAATCTCATGGATCCCCTTTACAACACGATCAACCAAATCACAAAAGATTTCTACAATCTCCCGAGTAATCAATTCGTATCACCAACCTCCACGAGATCTCGCTGACTTGTGGCATCCACCTTTGGGTTCACCAGAGTTTTCTATGATAGCCATGATTGATTTAAAACCAACCCATTTGCCAGGTGGTACTCCGGTGAGTGATCAAGCCCCGATCATCCAGAGGTAGTTTAGTAAATGCATGCTCATGACACTCCTGCCCGATCCCATCAGAATACTTGATGCATAGGCGACCAAACTCAAATTTTCGCACAATACAGCTCAAACCTCCAGGCATGGAGAAACATAAATCATAGTCCCCAACTTTGCCACAAATAGTTGGTTCGTGCTTTGGCGTCAGTATGGGTGGATTGTTGATAAATTTGCAGCACCATGACATCAGGAACTGTAATCCCTCGTGCTGAGAAAGGATCCTTGGAGCAAGTTTTCCAATCGGTGAGGTTACCGCACTCATGTCTGGACCAACGTCAAAAAATATGTGTGTGATAAATGGTACCAACGCATCCAGGGTGCTGTGCAAAAACAAACGGATCGAAAACGGTCTGGTAACAAATCACTCTTGAAAAACCGTTACCGACTGTCATTTCAAAAGATCAACCTCATAACGGTTTCTATCAACCAAACCTTGAAAAGTTGATCAAGATAAGGACGCAACATCCTCATGCATCCTGATCCGCGTCAGAATGAATCAATTCCCTCCCAGTGACGATGATGATTGACCAGGTTATCTCCTTTGCTGACGTTCTTTTGACTGTTGCATCATGAAGTCGCATGAAGTCCAGGCTTTGGCCTTCCTTCCAAAGAAACAGCAACAAATATGCAAAAACCGCAGCGCGACTGATGTGCTTGGGACATTGGAACCAATAGAATTCCCACGGTCGCTGGACAGTCCAAAGAACTACTTGGGCTGTCAAGACACATAGCGCTAGACTTGCTGCCGAAAAGGAAAGACTTAACCAACGTGGAGAATCATCTCGGTCCCAGTGTGATACATAGAGATCTTCAGTCTTCAAGAAAAACCAAGGCGAGGCATTGTGTTCACATCTTTTCATTACCTCCAAAACACAGTGATGGATGGTAAGAATGCCAGGTGCTAGGGGCGATAGTGTGCATACCATCCGGTGTGCTACTCCAGGCATCGAAACTGGTGGCTGCAGGCACAACATGGCCACCCCCAGGTGGAAAAAAACACCGCCCACAAAGAACCAACGGTCCTCGTGCATGCAAGAAATGTGTTCGCCGGGCTGTGGAACCCGAGGCACGCAGCCAACCCAACCAAAACCGCACATCGAAGCCGCTGTAACACACCAAAGCCATGGTTGCTGTAGCGCACATCGTTGCAGTTGCTCGCGTCTCAGCAAAAACAGGTAGACCAACAAAGTCATCGGCAGCCGATATGTCCAGAATTTTATGTAGAGGTCGGAGTTGTAGTTGTTCTGGGGAAGGACTGCCATGCATAGAGAAATGATGACAAAAACCAGCAAAACCAGAATCACTTGAGGAGAAAAGCGCTGCTTCAAGATGTGCACAGCTCTGAGTGCGAGCCACACCTTGAGATCCATGGACAAGTACCATTGAGGGGTCTCATTGGAGAAGGTGAGGCATCCGACCAGCATTCTGGCAGACCATTGGCTCGTCGCTACCTGGTCATGGCAGACCTCCTTGCTGATATGTGGACAAATGCCAGCAGTCCATATCGGAGCCCGTGTCATCAGAAAGCTCAGGGTCAACTGTCGCCCAAGCTTTCGCCAAAGCGCATCCAAGCTTGCGAGCAAACTGTCCGGCTGAGATGCCACGAGCACTGACAACACCCCAAAAATGTCGGTAAAACGAAGCGCATGGTGCCACACACGCTGACGATTTTGAACCTGGTGATCGTTGGGATGGTAGTGGTAAAGGTTCATGTGCAAAAGCACAGCTGCAGCAGTTCCAATGAGTCGACCAACATCAATGGCTGCGATCCTTTGAACCTTCGAAGGTGAGAGATGTTTTCTCCCACCCAAGGTGCTGATTATGCAAAGGACGAGCCATGGACCAAGCATCACAGCGATCTCAGGCATCGTGGTGCTGGGCACATGGAACAAATCCAGCTGTGTCACTGTGCGATGATGATCTTTGACCCATTGCATTGTGAATACGGCAGCAGCTGCACTTTTCGTCCATTTCTCGGTGGTGAGTCTTGGGAGGCAAAGGACAAGAGCCTTGGCAGTCCCAAAGAGGCTACGACGGTCTGACCCCTGTGACAAGGCAACCATGGTGCCTCTGTGCCAGCACGGGGCAATGTCTTGACAAGTCAATGACGGTTGCTGGAACACGGAAAGGCAATTTTCACACCTGTAGAACTGGTGGAGGACGGACACAGGAAAGCTAAGATTCAAGCAGCATGTTTCAAAGGTGAGTTCATTGGCCCAGCAATGAGGATTTCCAAGCGGAAGTTGACTACAGCAGTAGTCACGGGTGAAGATTCCAGACCAGCAAGAGAGGTCACTGGAGCTTAGCTGGTGCCCGAGCAATTCGTCTTCAGCTTGCCGCAAATAGTGGCACACCTCTTTGTCAACAATGTTTCCTATGTCTTGGCAAAGCGCTGGGCCCTGTTGAAAAGGTAACTCCAAATTAGGTTTTGCCACCACTTCCAAGACTGACTTTTCTCGCAAGGCAATTAGGGAAGCAACCTCATTTGAACCTCTCTTGCAACAATCATGATACGTGCTACCAGTCTCCCAACAATGAGGATCCTGCCCAAAAGGATCACAGCAAATTTTCTGAAATTGCTCATTTCCTCCCCAGCAGGCTTGATGAATGTCATTTGGGACCGTCGGCTGAGAAAAACAACACTTCTCGTATGTGTACTCACCCATCCAGCATTCGGGGTTCCCATGTGGAGAGGCATCAGAACTGCAGCAAATTTCTTCCGTGAAACCCTCTGTCCAGCAGCTCAATCCAGTCACATCGGCTGAGTCTGTGATAGGAATCACGGGTGGCAAAATGTCAGGACTACAACACTTCTCGTAAGTGTACTCACCCATCCAGCATTCGGGGTTCCCATGTGGAGAGGCATCAGAACTGCAGCAAATTTCTTCCGTGAACCCTCCTGTCCAGCAGCTCAATCCAGTCACATCGGCTGGGTCTGCGATGGGTGCTATCATTGAGCGGCCGGCCTTGGTGATAATGTTAAGGCATGTATCAGTCGAACAAAACACCCTACAGTCAAACAGCAGTTCAGGCATGTTGTGTACAGGTTCATCATCCTATCCAGATATGGTCACTGTGACTTCAGGTTCGTGGATCATGGTGCAACAACAAGCTCCATTTGCTGATGCTACTAAGCGGGGAGAGCTGCTTTTCAGCCAAAAGCGAGGTTGATGGCTCATTTATAACATGCCAGACTTCCTAACATGCCAAACTTCCTAACATGCCAAACTTTCTAACATGCCATCCTATAACCTTGCCTAACTGGCCTAGTAAATCTGAGCCTTCATACATGGCACCCCTGAGTTGGCTGCGCCAAGATGCTCAAAAGGTTCGGTGGCTGCCAGGTAGGCATGCAAACCTCAGGATGGCAGCCATCAAACCGTATCCCCCTGTAACCATCTTGTCAACCATCTTTACGCAACCACCACCATCACTACCTCCATCATCACCATCACCATCACCACCACCACCACCACCACACCATCAGCATCATCATCACCATCAGCATCACCACCACCATCAGCATCAGCATCAGCATCACCATCAGCATCACCACCACCATCAGCATCAGCATCAGCATCACCATCAGCATCACCACCACCATCAGCATCAGCATCAGCATCACCATCAGCATCAGCATCACCATCATCATCATCATCATCATCATCATCATCATCATCATCATCATCATCATCATCATCATCATCATCATCATCATCATCATCATCATCATA
>VSDK01009907.1:12154-27423 GCA_009767595.1 Symbiodinium kawagutii
ATCATCATCATCATCATCATCATCATCATCATCATCATCATCATCATCATTCGTCATCAGCTTCAGAAATGGTTCCGAAATGTTCCGAACAGTAATGCTGTGTCAGCTCATGGCCCACCTTTGGGAAATGACGTCGCTATCCAAAGGCCTTGCTGCAGAGAATCTCTCATGATGACTGGCTTCCAAGTGTTGAACCCCCAGAAATGGTTGCTGCTGACAGTAGCAAGGGGCGGTCTTTCTCAAAATAAGGATCTCTCTCTCGGGACATGATTGCCAGTGCTTGCTGTTCCGATGCAAGCTACCCACAAAAACAAAGTTGTCTGAAAGTTTTCTGAGTTTGGACATGGGAAGCTGACTCATTTGCCGTGAGCAAGCCCGTTTGATGGAGAATTCCGAGAAAATCGCTGTCACAAAACGTGAATCATTGGACCTGCAGATTTTTTCCCGACAGCGAAACGTGAAAATCTGCAGTTCTTCTTGTTGTTCCAACCCAACATAACCCAACCCTCATTCCTTCACGTCGTGGCAGCCAACCTCTCCTTCCAACCCGCCACTGCGTGCCCCCGCAATGCCGCCCCTCAGGAGCTAACGCAGGGTTCACCACCTAAGACGCAACCATTGGGCGCATGACACGGTTCCATGTAGATCCTCCACAGATCCATCAACCACCCTACTCTTTGGTGGTTTCTCAAGTCACAGCAGTACCCTCAGCTATCATCCTTGTTGAGCCACTATCAGCAATAATCCGGAATCACCAGCTATTAAACCGTTTTGACCACTATTGCTACCCATCTTTCTCAAGTCAGGGTACCCCCAAATCCTCATCTGGTTGGTAGTTCCAACCCAACCCCGATCAAAAATATTGGTCAACCAACCATTTCTTAATAATTCCTAGGGAAAATAAAATCGTTTCAATCCACCAGCCAGTCATAGTCCAACCCATTTTGGGGGTACCCCCAATTGGGATCACCAGCAGGTTCCAGGCGCATCCCCTGGGCTCCCTGGGCACTGGGAACGCTGATGATGACCACATTGCCAGTGGCATCGATGGGCTCCTAACGCCCCAAGAGGACAAGGTACACCGCGCTGATGGACCACGATAGGACCAGATTTCGATGGTTTTGCAGGGGATAAGAATGGTTAGTAATAGGGATACATAGGGGATACTCACCAACAATAATGGTAGAATGGTTGAACAACTGCTAGATGGTGGTTTCTCAGAGTAGGGGTAAAGCAAAAGTGGATGGTTTATTACTATAGATGGTTGGTATTTGGTGATTTCGGGGGTACCCCTGTTCTGGGAAACACCCAGATTGAGGCAAATGGATGGACAAAGATTGATTTTGACAGGGTATGATGTGTAGAATTTAATGATATATGGTTGGACAAAAATGGTGATAAGTACATGAATAGGTAGATTAAGAGATAAACCAATAGATACGACCTCTGTGTGCAATTATGCACAAACGCCGATGTGAGAGTTGTAATCGTATGCGTCAATCATTGCGTGCACATGCATTTGTTGAAACACTCTTCGACACACAAATATATTTTGTATAGATGTAGATGCACATATTAAAAAGAAACCGATGTGTGTGTGTGGTATCAAAGATGTTCGAATAATTTCAATGATAAGCATACACACATATACACACTCTCAAATATTTATGTAATAAAAACATTATATTGATATATATATATATATAGATAGATAGATTCATTTACGCATAGAAAAGGAAAAACAACAAAAAATCTAGATGGAAATCAACAAAGAAGGATGGGAGCCCTATGAAGGCTGCAAAACCATCTCCGGTCTTGATGGTACATTCACCAAGCATGACTTACCAATACATAATTTTCATAACAAATCATAATCGCTATGTTCACGAAATACATGACTCATCAATATAATAATCCCATCACAAAATCATCAACCATCATAAAGCCACAGTAGCTGCTCTTTCTGTTGCTCGTTGTCACCTATCCCAGCTGTTAACCACTAACCAACCAGATCCAACCAGGCAATGCCAAGCACATCCAACACCAACCCTCCTCATCCACGCTGCTCAACCGCGGCGCCGGGCCCCGCAGGGCGCTACCCCGCCGATCCCCGGCGGTCGGCCTCCCAGTCCCGGATGACGCTGTAGTGCAACGGCATCTCCGAAGGCAGGGCCTGAGGCAACGGTGCTGGGAACCTGGGAGGGGCACCGTGCTGGATGAAGCATTGAGCACTGGAGAAAAAATCGTCAGATGCTTCTGATCTAGGTGAATTTCATGAGAATTCATGGAAATTATACGGGAGATGACCAAAAATTATATACTGTAGACTTGAGATGACCACAAATGATATAGAGACTTGATGATTTCTTTGATCACTGTGATGTCTTTGATCGTTTTGATTTAATAATGTCATTGGAGTCAATATCTGAAGGAATGTTTTTTTTGATCATTTTGAAGTCATTATTGGAATTGATGATTTCATTGAAGTCATTGCCATGAAGTCATCACCCTATGAGATTGCTATCGATACAAAGTACATCAAAACCCATCAAAAGATACCAGTAGTACCGCACAAGGCGGTGGCGGAAGTTTCCAAGATAGGAGCACTATAGGAGTGTGCAATTGTGGTTGCGAGAACTGATTGTCCGAGGGATCCGAGAACTGAACATCACTTGGGCCTGACTTCCTACCAATGTGAGCATCGATCTGGCCACTTGACTGGCAGCCTATCTGTCTAGCTATCTTTCTATCAGTGGATCAGTTTTTTTTCTGTCTGTCTGACTGTCTATCTATCTATCTATCTGATGATCTATTCGTTTATCTATCTGCCTATCTATCTATCTATCTATCTACCAAATTATTTGTCTGATCATCTATGTGTCCATCTGTCTTTCTACCTGGCTATCTATCTACTTATCTATCTGACTCTCGTTTCGTCTACCTATCTGTCTATCTATCGACCCATCTAGCCATCTGAATCTGGCTATCCAATTGTCTGTCTATTCCATCTGTCTATTCTAGCTATTCTATCTATCTATCTATCTATCTATCTATCCATCCATCTATCTATCTATCTATCCATCGATGCATCTATGTCTCTGACTATGCATCTAGCCACCCATGGATCTGACTATCTGCTTGTCCATCTATCTGGCTACCTCTTTGTCTAGCCATCTATCTATCTAGCCATCTTTCGTCTATCTATCTATCTGTCTATCTGTTTATCTATCTATCTGCTGATTTATCCATCTATCTGTCTATCTATCTATCCCAAAACACAGCATCTCACATCTCATTTCACCAGCATTCTGTGCCAAAAATGCTTGCACTTGAGTGAGGGCATGGCCACGGCGAACAGAAGCTGCTTCCCGAACCTCAGCACGGACTTGGCACAGGGACGCTTCCCAGGAAAGCAAATCTTCTTTGTCTTCATCGGCCAAACGGTTGCTGTACCGTTCAAGGAAAACACGAGCAAAGGCCGACATCTCATATTGCTGCATGTGTCGACTCTGAAAAACAAGCACCAAATTGATAACGTGTTTGGCCACTTTTGATAATTGGACCTTGCAAAGGTGTTCCGATCATCAAGTGTTTTGCTACTTTTGACCTGCAAATGTGCTTGGCGCGCAAGCGTTTTGAGAATCATGAGTCGTCAAAAGTGCTCCGAGCATGTAGTGTTTTTACGATTTTGACTTCCAAATGTGCTCGGCGCCTAGGTTTTTTAACGATTTTGAACGTGGAATCCTCTAAAAGTGCTCCGAGCATGCAGTGTTTTTACGATTTTGACTTCGAAATGTGCTTCGCGCCTAGGTTTTTTAACGATTTTGCAAATTGCATCTGTCAAAAGTGCTCCGAGGCTGACGTGTTTTAATGATTTTGACTTCGAAATGTGCTTGGCGCCTAGGTTTTTTAACGATTTTTGCACACACCTTCCGCCACAGTGGTCCGCACCCGCCGCTTTAGCGAGGTACCCTTCTGGCCCCTCATGATGCACAAAACCTTGCAAAACACAGCATTTCGCGACTTTCCTAACATTTTGGCGCACTCGCACTCTCATCTTTCTCACATCTCTTCTTTCTCACATCTGCATAGGCGATCTACCCTAGCTGAGTTGTCCATATTGTCGGAAGTTAGACTTCTAAACTTCCTTCGATCAACACATAACTGCTCAACCATCATATTTGGTGACTATCCCCTGTTACTTACCTGCAGCAACCACTAATGACCGACCAACTATGATAGCCAACTGTAACATCAGGGTTGTATCCCCATCGCAATCTAATAATACCAGCCATGGTAACCACTAATGGCAACCGCTATACCAACTATACCAACTATAGGGGTTGAAACCACCAACCAGTTACAAATAGCTTTATTATAACCCTGATGAATCGACCCCCTAATTAATTCATAGTGGTTACCAACCATTTACAGGGGTTAATGATTAATAATCACCTATTAAATGATTGGTAACTAGTGGTTTATAGTGGTTTATAGTTAAATGATTCATAACAATCCACTATAAGCCACTAGTTACCAATCATTTAATAGTTGATCATTAATCATTAACCCCTATAAATCGTTGGTAAGCACTATAAACCACTACTGATTGATCTTCACGACCATCTCAGGTGCGGCACCTCGGCCTTCAAACCCAAATGGAGGTGCATAAAGGAGCCACACCTCGGATCGAGGGGGAACCCCTCTGCCAAGCATCGCAGGTTGTCATTGACCATTGATGTGGTGGTTTCTCAAAATAGGGAACCCAAAAAATGGTTGATTTATCACTATAAATGACTATTAAAGGATGATTTGGGGGTACCCCCATTTTGAGAAACCACCATGTATTTATGCTTTGCTTGCCAGTTGGTCAATGAACAAACTGGGATGAACCATTCAGTGTAACAACTGGATGGTTCATTTGGCAATGTACACTGGATGGTTTATTTGGCAAAGGTTGCGGGTAACAACCATCCAGGGCAACAAGCATCATCAAAACCAAGAAATCTGTCAAACACCAAGCAGCTGTGTATCATGAAGCTGACTCAACTTTGTGTGGATACCAAAAGCAGCATCCTCTGCATCAGGAGACTCAACAAGCTTCATGATTCCCCGTGGGGAGTCGAAGTCATCCTTTCGTGTCCCCTTTTGTGCTTTCCCTATTGTGAACGCAGGTTTCAAGGAGTTATCCCTCAGGTGCCCCCCTGTAAACGCACATAGCTCACGGTCTTTTTGATCTTCGAACCTTGGGTTACACACTACATAACATGTAGAATGGCGCAAAATCTACCTAAAAACACTCACAAGAGACTTCTTTCTTTCAAGTGCGATTCAAATGATGGGAGGGTAGAGTACTTGGTAGGGTAGAGTAGGGAAGAGCAGAGTAGCATGCTACAGCAAACAGAAGTGGAAACAATTGAGCATGTAGAATACAACAGGGTAGACTACAGGTGTGTGTTGTGAATGTCTGAGGACTGTCTTGTCTGGAATAGCTTTGATCACTGTAAAATCAGCACTGAGAACACGGAAAGAGTTGCTTTACATGAGCAGAGGAGAGAAAAGAAATACAACGAAATCGTGTGCATATGCGCAAAAGGAGCACCAAACACAGATTACAACGTTGCATTTTGTTTGCACTTTGGGCAAAAAAGATCGGCTTCCATGGTTGCCAGTTTGCCCCGGCCTGTTTTCAGTTGGGTCACCATAGCATCCATAGCTCGGCACACCGGCACCAGTCCCCTGAGACTCCGGTCTCAGGAGGCTTGCTACTTTTCCATGGGCTTCCCTCCTGCTGTGATCTTCGAAGCTGGGGGAAGGCGTGAACATCGGCATGCAAGGGGAAAGGCAAACAAGCAAATATGGAGATCCCATCTGTGGGGCCCAATCGCCGGCCTCAATCGGTTTCAAGTGCGGCTCTCGTCCCACGTGGTGTACCACAGTGGTGCAATCCATGCATTTTGGATTGACAATGATCTCAGATCGATTGATCCACTTGTAATTACTTCTTTATATAGTATATATAGTTTTTATCAAGTCCCTAGCCATTATTTTTGGATTTTCAATTCCTCAGATCCAGGTCTAGCTATGACCAGTTGCATGTTCCTGTGCTGGTTGCTGTGACGGCCCGATCCCAACTCAGCATCACAGCTTTGACGCTCTGAAACGCCACGCCGTCCCCGGTCTCCGGCAAAAGCCGCTCGGTATCCCAAACGCTGGCATTGCTGACCACTGCCTCCGGGATGTTGGTGCATCCATGAAAAGTCATCTTCCCCAAAAAGAGTCCTACTCCAAATACAAGGCGTCTTGAAGCGTTTTCAGGGGTCTCTATGTATCACTATCGACAATATTTTAACACTATCAAACGCTTGTTTTTGGGTGATTAGTGATTGCTCATTAACATGTTACTACACAAGGACTACAGGACTATGAAGCTTGTGGACCCAAGGTGAGCCCCAAAGTCCCATCAGCGCACCTCTCGCGCAGCAATCTGCTCTCCCGATGCCAGAGAAACGCCCGTTGTCTGGGATGCCGCGTTGCCACCAACGTGGAACGGCAGCAGCGTGGTTGATGCCGAACGGGAAGGATGACAAGGAGATGATCAACCAGAAGCCAAATGCTCTATGCATGGTTTACCTATAAGTCTCTATAAATACATATAGGATAAGCCTACATATATTGTCACCAACATTTACCTACAAGTCTCCCTATATATGTGGATCATTCTGGTAAATGTTGGTGTAAATGTGCCATACGTGGATCCATCTAGGGAATTTCCCACCACCAACTCACTAACCAGCAACATCCATAGCCATCGATCTTTGACCGTCATCACTGACTAATTATTTAACCACAAATGATTACTTGTTTCAGATTCAATGGTCAATGAACAATATTGCCAATCCTGACCAATCATCAACTATTGATTAATTGTTTCACCATGTTTCACCTAATCATGAACCCGTGAGCCACCAAGGCGATGACCTCAACTTGCACAGTTCGGAACTTGGCAGGGCCACTCGACCATCCTCCACCAGGATCTGCTCCACATGGGCATTGTAGCCTCAGCATGCCGATGGTTGATACATGTTGGTGCCCAGCAAAAAATCATGAAACTTGTTGATAGCTGTTGATAAAATGTTAACCCCGGATTAATCAACCCTAGGTTGGGGGGGTACCAGTTTCATGGGAAACCACCGCTTTTGGGGGATACCCCCTCACAAGGCGTGTTGCTTCATCCGGGGTCAACAATTACCCAAGCCTGGTTGGAAGCCCTCCTCCTTTCATCTTTTTCACGCGTTTCACCGGGTCAAGCGCTGGGCTTCGACAGCGCTTGGAGCAACGGTTGATCCTCTCCCCGATGCTCAGGTTGGAGGTCAATGAATAGGCCGCACCATGCACCGCGAGCCCCTCCATGCCATGGCAGCGCAAGAGATCTGCAAAGCGAAGTCCTTCCAGCAGCGCTTGGTTGCCACCTTCATAGATACGACTGAAACCCAGGTCCCTCTCTCTACGAAAGCCCCGGCGGGCATCGCCCAGCAAAAAGATCCTGGAGAGGTCTGCCAGACCCGCGCAGCTTTGCCGGACGGATGAGCGAAGCCCATCAGCAGCGACCAGCAAATCGAATGGACCCAGCTCCAAGGTTCCATCCGTTCCATCCACCACGCAGAAAATGCCTTGGTCCTCGCCACTCCGAAGGCCCGTGCAAGCTTTGCCAAAGCGAAGGACGCCTGCTGGCAGCTGATTCGCCAACCAGCGAAGCAGTTCGATTCGTTCCAGCTCAGGGAGGTGTGACTCATGTTCATCGGACAAGAAACCTAAACGCTTCAAGGCTTCCTCTCCAGGTTTCTTGATTTGAAGATGTTGCAGAGGTCCAGCATCCAACTCGGGACATCTTTCAAAGACAACCACCCGACGCTGAACATCACTTTCCTTCAAAATCGAGGCTGCAAAGGACAGGCCCGCCAAACCTCCTCCAATGACTGCAATTTCCATCTCCAGTGCGCCGGATCAAGCCAGCACTACTGGCCAAGTGGGAAAACCGCACTTGCTACGTCAGTGAGGCCAACGAGTCGGCGCAAAGTCGACGCGAGATGAGGATGGCTGCTTAAGACACACGGAAACCGAGGCCCAAGAAATTGTAAGAAGTGACTCTTTGGGATATCCCTTTGTGATGTCAATTGTCAATGGTCCATGGTTATCACATCTTGTCAATCAGTTTAAACGTGTTGATGCTTATCATCTGGCTGGCCACGATGTGGAGGCTGATGTTGGCTGAAACGGCATGACTGGCATGAACTAGGGCCAAACACCAAAGCGAAAACGTAGGAGAGCCAAGCTATCGGGACCCGCTTTGACTCATCACGAAGGAACTAACCGTGATCCATCAGCCACCAACACCAATTGTTGACCAACTCTTTTCGACATCCAGAAACTAACTGTAACTGAATAACCATTGGCTAACCATGGTTCAAGGGTTGACCAACGGATGTTAATGCAATGGAAACACGTCCATTTCAAGTCCTTGAAATTTGCTCGGAAGTTGGATGAACGGAGCCCTGCGACCAACAGGTCAGTTGACCCATGTTGACCACCCATATTTGGCTGAGTCCCCTGTGCAATTCAAAAGAAACAAATGTGATCTGTATGACTGAGCCATCTAACCGTGTGCCTCTTGGCTTGAGTTCACCACATGATGGTCCATTTCGCTCAAAACCAGTCGCCAACCAGCATTCACTTCGACTAAGCCTCATGAACAGCTGTTGATGTCGCTGTTCGCGTTCACCACTTATCATCGCTCAATACTTACCCAGAAAAAAATGCTGGGCATCCCCAATCCTGAAGGTCAACATCTTTCCAAAATGGCCTTGGTTGGGTCACCATCATGGCTCGCCCCGTGGCATGCCGCTGCACCAGGGCACGGATCAGCCCCCTATGCTTCTCGATGCCACGCACCATGGCGTCGATCAGGGCCTCAGTGGCAAGGACCAGGGACGTCAACAGCCTGATGACCCGTCAGCGTTTGCCTAGCGCAGCACACTTGACTCGCCCAGGCGAAGCCCAAAAAAGCAAGTGGTCTAAGCAAACCGCTCAGTATCATCATGGTAGTTAAACCACTGGGATGTTATTGATAGCTGCATATCGCGTCCGAAAAAAATGATAATCAATGATCATCAAATGTTTGTTCCCAAGAATGGAATACTGGCACCCAACGCATCTTTTTGTGGCGGACTTTGAAATTTGCCAAGCATGTGCTGAAATAATAATCAGCCGCCTATAGCAGCCAGTGAAGCCATGGAAAGCAGCGTACAGGGAACTCCTCTCTGCTTACTGTTGGCTTCCTTGAGTCACACTAATGCAGCACTTCCAGTTACAAGCCACAATGATTGGAGGCAAATTCTGCAAATTGTAGGACAACCACAGCCAGCTGCCACTGTAAAGCCTTTCGATGTATGGCAATTCAAACATGTGGATGTTTCTTGAAATGGGAAGCCCCCCAAAAATGGTTGGTCTACTACTGAATCTGTTTAAAAAGAGGGTGATTGGGGGACCCAGCAACTTAAAAGATAGTCTCTCTCTCTCTCTCTCTCTATCCATCGTCTTCAGGTCAGATCTGCCTCAGCCTAGCTATAGTACGACTACTTAGTTACTACTACTTTTATTCTGAGAAACTGTCATCTGCCATCAAAAGCCCGCAGCAACATCTGGGATTGGCCAGTTCACTCAGGTCATCAGCGCAATGGTGGGTCCCGGGGTTAGGGTGACTCGCTTAAGCTCAGGAGATCGCGAGATTTCGTGATTTCATGCTGTTCAGGCCGTGCAACCTGGGGCGAACCCAAATTGAAAACGTGCAAACTGCGGCTTCCATGTTCAAAACTCCGCATTTTTCGCACTTAACTGCCATAAACTCAGCGCTCCACGCCCATTCCTCCCTTGGGGTAGTCCAAAACAGCTTCAGACCTGCACAAATGGCGTGACTTGGTGGGATATGGTGGGATCACCTCCGCCTTAGTCGAAAGTCATGATGGCCTTCGACTTGGGGAGTGTGTAATGCTATATTGGAAGGTTTGATGATCAACATTTGAAATATTGGTGCTATTTCTGATGCTGGTCGGTAGGCCTTCCAACAGTTCATAAACTTCGGAATATGTCGTGATATGTCATGCTTGAAGTGGCTTCAGTCGGTTTTCAATCTTTTCCTCCACTCACTTGAACCACAAAGACTGCGACCCTTACACGTCCACCAGAAAGACTGTTTTGCTGTCATTGCCTGTTAGGACTTTTGATTTACCATGGTAAAGAACGTGTTCTTATGTTTTTTCTTATGTTTTCTTGCACTTCCGCCACTACAACAATTACAACCGTCTAAGTATGTCTAAGTCGGCTAAATCAACTCTGGCGGCCGAGGTCGTGACGTGTACATATCAGAGACCATGTAGGCCACGGGTGCTGAAGGGTGACCAGCGGCTGGGAGGGCCTTCAACGAAGGTCACCGGGGAAAATGGTGGGCTGCTGAGGGGTACCAGTCTGAAGCATCAACATGCAGCAACCAGCTATTAGATGGCTATAACCAGCCATAGACCAGCTATTAACCAGCCATCCACCAGCTATTAGCCAGCGATTGACCTAGCTATTCACAGGGTGCGGCAACTCTTGTCATCATGACCTGCCGGTGGGATCCGTTGGGTAACTTGACACCAGCTCAACCCAAATCCGACACAGCCAACATGTGCAGCAAAAACAAACACCTGCAGGACGAAGCACAGGTAATCCAACCATTTCTTCAGAAATCGGTCTTGCACACCTCGGATGTCGGATCCAAATCTTTCACGGACATCACCCCCTTCTCCAAAACATATGCTTGTGGCACGGCGCGAGCTACGTATGGATTATTCATGATTGTTCTATGGCCCTATCGATTGTCCCCTCGGCAATCCTGTATTCAGCACAGCACTCTCTTCCCAATGGCTGCGAAGGTATGTATCACACACGCATGCTCGATGCGCCTGGATGCGCTGTATGCCTGTATGATCGCGGCTACTGAAGTATCGTATATATCATGACTGTTGCAACCATCACAAATGGGTATGGCTGCAATCTAGCCCCTGACTTTGGGACCCAGAGACACCCTCCAGAATTTTCACAAGGCGCAATGGACGATTGTCATATTTCCAGTTCATCTACCATCCTCCCCCCCGCCCAAAAAAAGTACGATTTCCATCAGGTTCCCTATTCATATAAAAATGGTTACTTAAAACTGATGATATTTGAATAGTGACTCGGGTACCGCCTCATGGTGTGGGATCCGCCAGAACAAACAGCTGAGCAAAAGGAGCGGGATCTGAGCACAGCACCTGCCTCCTCTAGGAGGTCGCTGAATGGCGCCTGGGGCCCAGGTGGTGGCCGCGAACAGCTCCCATCTGCAATGTTGGATCTACCAAAATGGCATCTCTGACAGGATGAACATGGATGGACCATAGTCAGATCTACCATTTTCTCAGGCAACTCATGGCAATTCCAATTCGGATGACTGGCAGTGATGAACCAACTCTTCCACCAACTCACGAAGGTGGGCCAGAAAAATATTCATAGAATCATCAGCTGTTTAAACCCAGAACATGCAACGTAGGAAGTTCTACTACTGGGTCACCCATCAGCAAGAATTAGTTATACTATGTTATGCTAGTTTCACGTACGAAGCAACGGTGGCCGTGCGGCACCTGAAACTTCAAGCCGTTCAGCAGCAAAGGCGGAAGCCTACCGAAGTATCTTGAAAGCCTCGGGAACTTTCTGCGGATTTCTCCGGATTATCTTCCGAAGTCAAAGGCCCCTGCCACAACGACTGACTCCCAACTGCATAAAAAGCCACACCTGGCATTTCTTTGTGTACTGGCCGTGCCTACCGCCTAATCAGCATACCTGTACGTTGGAGCACCCCATACCACAGGTGCAGCACTTTTCAATTGTTTACCAGCAATTGGATTCGTTTATGACGCCCTAGGAACAGGATAAATTGGTTGATATAAGGGATAAATGGGTCGATCTACTTGCCTAGGGCCTATGCATATACCGTCTGTGTCATGGTACAGGCACCGAAGAATTCACTTCAAACCTCTGACCTCTCCGCCGATGACGACATCAGCGCACGGCCCTGTCTCAGCTCTGAACGTTTGCACCTTGGGGCAAACTCAGCCCTGCTTGGGACAGATCAAATGACAACGAGCCAAAGCCGACTCTAAACAAAGCCTACCAAGAAACACTCACGAACGAACCCCCAACGACCAAAACACCCCATGTCTCCATTGATTGCCATGTGAAAAACAAACAAGGAAACCAAATCAAAAACACATGTCACCTAGCATAACCTAGCGATAGAACGCGCACACAAACACAATTATGAGAACCCTGCAAATGCAATGAAGCACAAACCCGATTGAACCCGACTGGTTGTGAGTGGGAGCAAAATCCTGGAGAGGCTGCCATCATGCCACGGATTATTCAAGTTCAACACCTGAAGCAGGTATACAATCAGAATTGCACAGTTCATGATGAAGTATAGTTATAGTTATAGTTACTTTCTATCAAATTGCGGTAATCTTGTTTCGGACTGCTGGCCGCACCACAAGACTCAAGGGGCGATATTCACATCCTTTTTTGATGATTCTGTTCAGTGACAATCCGGCACCAGCCGATTCTTTGAGGCCTTCAAGATATGGATGGGAACCATGGCATGGCTGCTTGAGGATGACCACGTTCATGGATCACAATGTTTTTGGTCAACCTTCACTTCAGAAGATATATGGGGTTGGTGACCACGATTAATTAAGAATGAACATCAATGAATCATGCAAATCGAACAACCAACAATAGCAAAGCCGACAGTTGTTGCATGATCTAACTATTTGTGGTGAGACTTGGTTGCTTGGCCAGCTAGCCGCTTTTGGACAACGATTATGTAAGCAATCAACTACCACTTGCTTTTTAGATGCATAGTAGATCCTCGACCATCACGAACCGAAGAGAATTCATTGGTCACGGTCACCATGGAATTGACAATGCCAGCAAAACCCAATAATAAGCCAGTCAGTAGGGAACGTGTTTGTTAATGAATTCAATGGTTAATGGCCACTGGCAATAGGGCATCAACCATGTTTTAGCGCTTGTACTAAGCATTGTTAATCAAGCATTAGGAACTATGATGAGGACCTATAACTTACAAACAACCTATTTGTAAGGTAGTATTTGTTGATGAATTCTCAAAGCTATGGCGCAATTATGGCCATAACAGGTCAACCACTACTTGTTGGGTGTTTTTCAAGGTCCCCCAGATCATCCAGTCTTTATCAGGCATTTATAGTAACCAATCATTTGTTTGCCCACTATGGCTCGAGAAACGCCCATTTGTTGTTAACCATTTCTGTTAATAAACAAGAAAGTACACCAACTATTTTTGGGGGTCCTAATTGTAAAACAACCTATTTGTTATCACCCTCTGGTAAACTAACCGGGCACTGGATTTTCTAATTTTCACCATATCTTATGGAAACCACTGCCAGGAGAGGAAACCACTAAGAAATGTTCCACCGCGTCCCTGGTTCCACCATTTATATCCTTATAACCCCTGGAGAAACCACTGCTACTGGTTGGTGGTTGAACCACCCCTATGAAAAATGTTATTCCAAAGGTGACTACGAAGTAGTACTTAGGATCAGTAACTTCAACCGTCAGATGGATCACTGTAGGTCACACTCAGCAAAGCGACAGCAAGGCCATTTTACGCGTACAGTGCAACGAGTAGTGCTTGAGCCAAAGTGTGGTGATATACATATTGCTCTCACCGCTGTCCTATTCACAAAAAATATGCTCGTCAACAAACCAATTGTTAATCATTACGAGTGAAAATAAAAAATGCGAATCAAACCACCAACCAGTAGTTTAACCACTACTGTTGGATATAATTATCCCCTATCAACCATTATTAGCTGGTTTTAACCCCTGGTTAACCACCAACCAAACCAAGAACTGGTGGATTTTCCCAGGCTGCCAGGTGAAGCGCCGGAGGGTAACCTCTACGAATCCTGCGCATGCACCACCCTCCAGGTCCCCGCACAGCGCCCAGATCGCCGCGCAGTGCTGCTGCATGAATGCCCTGTGGTGCCCGGGCACCCGGTTTTTGGCGACAAAAGTAGAGATCAAGGGTTAGTGATGATCAAGGGTTTACTGAACCAGCACTAAAATCGGAGATTCGCTTGATTAAGTTGATAAAAAGTCAGAAAATAAATCATTTGAGAATATGATGGTATAACTGAGCATCTAACTACCAACAAACTTTGTTCAACTACCAACATGTAACTACCAACAAAAAGGTGATTAATGTATAACCGGTACAACCAATCATGAATCAAAAGTCTCTGGTTTGGTTCGTAAAGTTACCCAAAATGGTATGATTCACTATGCTTGTTGATGATGAATAAACAAATTAACCAATGGTTCATGATGAGGCATTGATTTGACCAATCATGGTTAATTACTTTACCATTAGTTCTGTTGATGGGAAAGCTAATCAAGAGTTAACTATCGTAATGATTGATGATGAGTCATGACGCCGGATAGGGACTACAGTGGTTGACAATGGTGATATTATATCCCTCACAGGGATTTTGCAAAGGCTCAGTCATGTTTAGTCCCGTAAAATGGTTTTAGACGGTTCCTGATGACTAATAACAATTGATCATGGTTCCGAACAAAACGGACAACACGCAGCAACCGCATAACCTGACTATAATTGAATGGGTCTTTCCGCCGTGCACGACCCCCAAGCTACTCATTGCTACGCTTGCTATGGCTTATGGCGACAACATGCGGCAACTCTCGATCGGCACCGGCCCAGCTGAGCTCTTTAAACTCAGGGATATTGAGTTTCCTGATATGGTGGGAACCGTTGGAATACTTGGACTCCACCACTTCAACGCAAGAAACATCAGCAAGATCATGGCTACTGTACATTTGTCCGGCTTTCAGAGGCCCCATCCCTGTTGGCCATGGTCCTGCTTCTACATCCTCAATGGTGCAGCAAGAGTTCACTCGTTTCATAGCAGAATCTTACTAAGAATGGTGGAGTACCTTGGGTGTACCACATCATTGCTCCTGTTTCGTCCGGTTGCTGGCAATAGTTCATGGATTTTGCAAGCAAAGCAGCCATGTGGTAGCCATGTGATAGCCATGTGGTAGCCATGTGATAGCTACGTGGCAGCCATGTGATTGCCATGTGG